>JASJET010000182.1:2065000-2262500 GCA_034092305.1 Diaprepes abbreviatus | reverse complement strand
CTGTCCCTGGCTCTTTTAAATTTACTTGGTACACAAATAAATAGTTTGACACAAATTTAGAGGAGAATCTGAGTACCAAGAAGGGTATAAATATGATTATAGTATAGAAATTTCAACATTTACAAAGTTTCATGTAGTCACTGATGAAGTTTTTTTTATATATATTTGCACCAAAACACAAATATTTTTAAACAAAGCTTCTAGGAATAAAAACAAGCCTAGGTTTATACCTTATTATAAATTACCCATTACAGATAGAAATAAAATTTTTCTTTGAAAGAAGAAAAAAATGTACCTAAGTTTTAATTATAAAAACTGAATGTTGGTTATGCTAGAAATAAACAAATAATAAACAATCTACGTTGTTTAGTATGCGACTATTCGTATTTTATTTCGCTTCTGATTATCCTTTTTTATATGAAAGTCCAAATCGATTTCTATACATTTCTTTTCCGAACAAAAACACCCCCAGAAAAATAATAAATTTGCTTTTATATACTAAAGCGATTTTGTACCAAAACTCCGCACCGCGTGAGAAGAGCACGGCATACAGCTTATACGACGATATTTTTATAGCAGAATCGGGACTAAAATCTATACATCTATAACATAATAAAAGACTTTTTATCAGGCCAGGCCACTGTACACTCACACATATGCGCACCCCCGTGGAGTAATTTTATGTGACACGTTACGTATTAAAATCGGTTTCGCCATCCGGAAAATAGCCTATAAGCACCTCTACATTGTGTCTTCAGCACTCTTAACTGTGATGGATTTCGGTCTTTTTAAGGTCCATCGACGAGCATATTTTTCCAGAAGCCAGAATTTACATAAATCTCTGATGTATGAGTCGTAAAATTTCCACAGCGGGATCGCAAATTTACTATCGCCATATTTAAATGGGCATCGAAAGTTATATGTACGATAATGCTCTTTACGAACTCATTTTTTAGTATCCTATGAGCTTAACAACTATTAAAGGGATATTTTTTAATATATGTTTTTTAAGTTTTACAAGGCAACCCAGGATTTAAATAAAGGAACGGGTAACTGACATGTAAAAAGTTACAATATTTTTTTTTTTAGAGAAATGAGAACCATATTATATGACAAACGTATGAAATCGCTACTATCGGGAAAAAATATCTAAAATATCATATTTTGTAAGGACATCATCGAGGAATATCTTCGAACAATTTTGTTAGTATACAGCCAGTTGTACTAAAATTATTTACATTTATTTAAAAAAAAATAGCATGTTGGCCACTCTATATATTTTCCCTGATATTCAGCAAAATCGAAGAGTATATAAAACAATGTCTATAATTACTGATAATATAGATGATTTTAGATCAAAATATTATTTTTGGTATTTTTACGCTTCTTTTGAATTGCACTTTCGTCAATTTAAAAAACAGAACGTATATTTTTTTCTACTATACTTATCTTTTCACCAGAAAAATGTTATACTAAGAAATTTAAAAAATACCCCTCATTTTCTATAAAAAAAATCATTATTAATACAAAGAAAATTTTTTTTCAATGAGGGAATTTTGAATCGTGAAAATTGATACAAAAAGACTTGGCCAAATACTCAAAAGAATTATTACCATTTGAATAGGAAATAAATAGTTGAAAAATTAATTTAAAAAAGTAGAGAATACTTACTACTTTAATTTTGCTTTATATGAACTTGACTACATCAAAGTTTGAAGTTTGAATGTCCCTGCTATATAGTTACAACTACTAGCAATTACTTAACTTCAAGATGAATTTTTGGTCTGAGAGTCACATATTTAAATCAATACAAGTTAGACTCTTGAACGTTAAATGGAAACTAAGAAATATTTGAAAAAAAAATACCAAAAATATTCATCTCCTTTAATCATTCTCGTTAAAAATAGCACTATATATGTAGATTTGCATATTTTGCTAGCTTAAGAATCTAGTATAAATTAACTGCAACCATAAACTAGTGGGTGACGATCCACAAGGGGGAGGGATTGACTTTTTTGGGGATCGCTGGTTATCAATGTTAAAAACCAAAAATTAATTTAAAATTTAAAAACTGATGACAAAATATCAATAATTAAATTATGATTGGCAACATATGAGATAGAGATGGAATCAATGGACGACCGGCGCAGACAATTCTTTTTACGTCTGACGAAATTTGACCGGGATAAGCTAGCCGACGATAGCGACATTCTGTGACCTATCAAAAAACGTGTGTGTGAGTGTGTGTGTGTGATGGTGTGTGTGTGTGTGTGTGTGTGTGTGTGTGTGTGTGTGTGTGAAAGAGAGATAGAGAAAAAAAAGAAGAGAGAGAGAGAGGTTGTTGTTCTATTATTTTGGAAAGTAAAAAAAAAAACACGGCGAGAAGTATGTGAACTAAAAAAGCTAATATCGAATTAATTAGTGCCCTGCCTAAAACCGACATATTGTCTCATCTAATTAACGGTAATTAGATTTGAATACATATCGAGATTCTACATCATCCGTTGAAACGATAATTAATGGTAGTAATGCTTATCCGATATATAAACATTACAATAAGAACGCAAAACTCGTCTAAAGTCAAATGATAATATTACAAGGCGAAATAAAAATTTTCGGTGGGAGAAGAATTCCTGCTGATTCCGATGTCGAAACAGATAGTGTAACAGATCGCCGTCTTTGGCTATATGTTGGGAGATGTAAGTCCTATTCGACGGTTGACATCGTACAATCAAAAACATCCTATAGGGTGGAAGCGGACATCACCCTCAAAGATATGTTGTAGTCTTCATTGTATTGGTCTAAGGGTGAATTAGTTGTCAAAAAGTTTTAGTTTCACAAAAGAACTGAGCCAAAACATATTTTTAGTTCTAATGACAATACAACACTAAACAACCTCTATGATATCAATTATTTTACCATTATGCACGTTAATGCTCAGTCTATACTTAATAAATTAAGTCTTATTTAAATTTTAATGCACTAAAAGACCGCTGATATATTGTGTATTTCGGAGAGCTGGTGTACTGAATCTAATTTTGGATAGCTAAATATTAATAATTATAAAATATAGTCATAATTTAATAAACATCTATTGGAGAATTTGTTGAATAGTTTTTATTTGAACACAAAAGATTGTCAACTTACCGGGATTGCTAGAAATACTAACGCATCGGTCAGTTCTTCTAAAACTGACTTTGTTTCGCATTATAAGTCGGAGCGATTACGAGGAACATGTCCAAACTTAAATATTGCTGATCACTTTCAGCAATGTCGAAATACCGTAATAGCAGTGAGGTGCTCTTAATGCAACTTTTTAATGCATTAAATGAGCAGAATTTTTTTACTCTGTATTGTAATAATAAATAAATATTTTATTGACGGACCAGCCATTTAACATATAAATTAAGTTAAAAGAAAATACAAAAGACAAATGAAAGACAGATACATTAGACAAATAAATCAATATAAAAAATGCACTTTTTGTTTAAAACTATTTACACTCAAGTTGAAAATGTCTATATCTTTACAAACTTTATTGGCTAAGTTACATGATCTAACTAAGCTAGATGACAATCCATAATTGGTTCTATGATAATCAATTCCAAAAGTATTACTGGTGCACAAGTTTCTTTGTGGTACGTTAAAACTGATGAGTCCCAGCAGGTCAGGACAATCAACTTGAAAATTAATGAGTTTAAAAAGAAAACAAAGATCCAAATACTCTTTCCTTTGTTCGAGGGGAGGTACATTTAACAGTTTCATAATATCTATATAATTGATTTCGTCAACAGGTATTCTAAGTTTGAATGCAACAAATCTTATGAATTTTCTCTGAATTCGTTCTAGCTGCTGAATATAAACTTTACAAAATGGTGACCAAACGTGACAGGCATATTCCAAAATAGATCTTATATAAGAACAATACAATACTTTAAAACAATTTAAATCATTAAAATCCCTTAAAATACGCTTCACAAATCCTAACATTTTCAGAGCTTTGGAGGTAATAAAATTAACAGGATAATTAAAAGTTAATTCTGTATAAAAATATATACCTAGGTCCTTTATGGATTCCACTTTCTCTAAATTTTCATTATTAATAACATATTGAAAATTAATGATATTTTTTCTTCTATAAAATTGCATTATTTTACATTTTTTTGTATTGAATTCCATTCCATTTTTTTGACACCAGTCCTCCAAGCAATACACGTCCTCCTGAAGTTCCCTACAATCCTCGACCGATTTAATTCGCTTGAATATTTTCAAGTCATCCGCATAAAGAAGTACAGAAGAGTACTTAGAAACAATTTTAAAAGAAATACTAATAAAGAATATATATCTCGTATAACAGCAAATGAGCCACTTCAAAACTTCAGTCCCTATGTGAGAAATCAAAGCCGAGTTGGAAATGATAGCAACCGTTATTATAATCAAATGAATAATACACGCGGGAATCGTGGAAGAAGGGGTAACCGAGAGCAAGGAGCTCGAAATTATGAAGAGAGCTATCATTTAAACGGATTATAAACGGATCAGCCCCTATTAAGCTATATTACCAGAACGTTCGGGGCTTACGCACCAAGTTGCAGGTATTAACTATATGGACTAAAATTAGTGAGTTTGATATAGTGATCTTTGTTGAGACATGGCTTCATGATGGAATATATAGTGCTGAATTGGGTATGGATGAGTTTATGGTGTATCGGTGTGATAGATCCTCAAACACCAGTTGTAGTAAGCGTGGTAGTGGAGTCATGATTGCAATAAAATCATCTTTTAGTTCAAAGCTGATTTTAAGTACTGCAGAAAATGTTGAAAATTTATTTGTTCTGATAGACTCAGGGGGTACAGGGATTTTGTTTGGGGCTGTTTACATTCCACCACATTCACCGGTTGAAATCTATGAAACCTCTTGTTCAGCTATGGAAACTATGATTGAGGAATCTCACTGTGATAAATTGGTGTTATGTGTAGATTTTAATTTAGCAAATATCAGCTGGGTTGCCGACGGCTATGGATCTCACGAAGAGGGCAGTCTGTCCCAGCAGGTAAAACTGTTATCGGATATGTGTGCATTTCAGAATTTGCAACAAATTAATACAATTTCAAATTTACAAGGAAACTACTTAGATCTAATTTTTTCTAATTTGTCAAACTCAGTGGTGGAATTGGCAACTGAACCAGTGTTGCCTTGTGATATTTATCACCCAGCTTTGATGGCAACTTTTGTCATTAATGAGTTGCCAATCCCTACAATAAACTATAACTTTGAATATTTTGATTATAAATCTGCGGACTTTGTGGCAATCAATAATTACCTGGCATCATTTGAATGGGACGGATTGCTTGATGTTGGGGATGATGTGAATGCATGTGTGGATGTTTTCAGCTTTGTTGTTCAGGATTCTTTGCAATTGTTTATACCATAGCGTAGATCAGTAAAACCCAAATTTCCTTGTTGGTATTCAAATGAACTCAAAGAGCTTATTTTTAATAAAAAAAATTGCTCACAAAGAATACAAGTTATCAAATAGCATTAATGATTACAATTTATTTTCGCAATTAAGAAATCAAAGTAATATATTATCAAATCAATATTATCTAAATTACATAACTTCTGTGAAAGAATCTATAATAACAAATAATAAATGTTTTTGGAAATATGTCCATCAAAAAAATAAAAATTTTGAAATACCAGTAGGTATGCCATATAATGGGGTTGCAACAAGTAATTCCCAGGATGTTGTAGACTTTTTTGCTGATTTTTTCTATAAACATAGATACTTAGAGCTTTTAAATATACTTTCTTATCATCTAAATAATGTTTGTATATCACCTACAGCAAGTCATAATTGGATTTCTGATGAAATTAAAGAAATGGGTAGAGAGTTGAAAGATTTATTTTGGTTAAGAACAACAATAAATAATGACACGATACGCGAACAGAATAAACCCTTTAAGAGGCAATATTAGACAGAAATTTTTAATACAAAGAAACACTATTACGAGGATCGATTCAACAAATTAAATTCTTCCATAAAGTCAAAAGGTGTATTTCATTTGGTAAGTGAAAAACAGGGAAGTGTAGTGTGGCAAAAGAAATTACTCTTAAATTAAACAATAATACCATTGTTAGTAATAAAAAAATTTTGGCAAATGAATTTACAGAATAATTTTCGAAGGTTGCTAGTAAAACTCTATCCCTTCACTTCAATAACATTACGCAACAAATTTTAGTTTATTTATTGTATCTTGCATGAAAAGTGCATTTTTTTTTGTTAATTTTGGGGCGCTGAACACAAAAATGACAATTGAATTTAAAACTTAGTTGCAATTTTCAAGAACAAGTGTTTTAATAAGAATACAAATATACCATGTGCATTCTTGCGTTTACATTGTAAATATATAGCGAGACATGACATCAGGTATCTCTAAAACATGAACTAATATTATAAAGATAATTTTAGTTTCGGTTTTAGCACACCAAAAATGGTAAGATTTAGTCGTTTTTATTTTAGAGACATTTTGGCTGTTGTCCAGCGTAATTCTTTGAATGATGTTAATAAATGAACTGCCACACATCTCAACCATACATTCTTTTATTCACCTATCACTGTAGATGATATTACTAAATTCATTATTAATTTGAAACGCACCAACTCTGTTGATGACACCGCTACGCTAATATTTTTGACCATTACCGACCTAGAATTCTTACAACGGTTTTTGATAGAGTTTTTTAGAAATGGGTTTATAATCAAGCGATAATTTTCTTAAAGAAATATAATATTATCACTAAAAAACAAAATATTTTTCCCTAGGAGATCGGCGGAGAATGCGACTTACAACTTCAACTATGAAGCCCTTGATAAGGAAAAATATGTTGGTGCACTTTTCTTTGATTTTTCTAGGCCGTCTGATATTTTGAATATAGATATTGTGTAAAGAAAACTGTAATCTCAAGGTTTCAGAGGCAATCTTCTATCATAGCTAAATTCCTATCTTCGATGTAGGAAAATCTATACAAAGATCAGTGATACTAATTTAGATTTGCACAATGTTGATCTTAGAGTTTCCAAGATGTCAGTTTTAGATCTCATAATTTTTATTTTATTAATTAAAAATCTATCTGATTGTAGTAATACCAATCGTATAACATTATATGCCGATGATACTTCACTTGCGAGGAGGCTTACAGCCCTGAACATCTGCAAGATCGGTTAAACACGCTAGCTAAAGAGTTTACTAACTGGTGTGCGAAAAATTATCTTACTATAAACCCGGAAAAATAATTTGCATGCTGATTTACCAACGGAAAAAAATGAAACCAACTTTATAAGCAAAGTCAAAGATTGTGCTGTTGAATTCTCAACATCAATAACATTTTTAGGGTCATTTATCGATATTGACATGTTTTGGAACGCAAATATATATTACGTAAGTAATATATATATATATATATATATATATATATATATATATATATATATATATATTGTATTAGACAAAAAAGAACATTAGGTGGCTCCACCATAAAAAAAATACACTGGAGTCTACAACAGAATTGTTCTTCCACAGATGTCAAACTTATTACATATCATACCACCAACAATGTTGAAGTGCTAAACAAAATATTTTTCATTTAAAACCAATATTTTTGAATGTTTAAAAGTAATATTTTAATGAATGTAACCCGAATTTATGGAATTTGTCAGTTTTCCAAGGACCGAATAGTAATAACCATTATAAGAGTACACTTTAAGTTGCCTACTATGTCTGGATATAAGTGAGAAATGACGGCGAAAATATAAAATAAAAATCTAAAAATATAATTTATTAAATTGTAACATTAAAACAACATAACAAAGAACAAACACAAAGATGATGAAGGAACTGAAGTGGTGAATTCAGAACCAAAAAATGTTCTTTTCCTAGTTACTCTGATATAAAAACTTCAATTATATTTAAAAAATAAAACCAGCAGGGGTAAATTCTATCCTTAATACCAAATATTAGAGGGGAAGTAGGAAGTGGAACTTAACGAAAAATATAATAAAACATTTTACTGTAACTGATGATAAATTAAATAAAAACATCATTCAATTTTTAAAATTCTCAAGATCAACTAGTCAAAAATCGCTGAATATTTATCTAAAAATTTTGTTAAATGCAGTTTAACAGATTTTACTACACAGAAGTTGTTAATAAACGAAAGATCAAATAAGAAACAAAACATTTTTAAGTATATAATATATATAAATATATTTTCCTCTTTTACAACCCCACTAACCATAATTGCTTTTATTATTGAAAGATTTTTTTTGTCAACTCTTAGTCTTTTGACAAACCATCTTATGTAATAGGATTTTTTTACTATATATTTTTTTTTAGTTTTTTGTCTGCTTCTTGACAGTTTCCGCTTCTATTTTAAAATCTGAAAGATATCATTTTCTAATTCACCCTGCCGCCTTAAATTTAATTCTTAAAGCTGAATCCACCCTAAATGTTTCTTCAATAGTAGCTTAATAGGAGAACCAGCTCAAAAGGAGTAATTCTAAATAATAAAACATTCTAATAAATGCTATGCTTAGATATATCCATTATAAAATGTTATTATTAAAGCAACTCCAATTCTAAAAGATGCAAATTATGAATTATAAAAATTAAATCACAACAAATATACAAAACATCGAAAATAAATAACATAAATAATCGCTTTCTGCTATATTTGTTACCGTTACAGAGGATCAATGTTTTTCCATGAAACTCTTTAGAATTATATTTTCAGCATTATTTAAGTGGTTGAATGAATAGTTCAAATAGTCTACTGTATTCGCTAGTATTTTGTAGATCAAGGTTCTGCTGTTCCTCCCAGCCATGGCATCTAGGAATGGTTTTTTTGTCTACTTCCTTTTTCATAGTGAGTTTAATGGATTTTCTGACGTTGCTATTACAAAGTAGGAAGGCCTGGACTTCTTGGTTTTTTCTAACCCAGATAATTAAGTTATCGATTAAGATAACTTAGCCACAATTTCTGTTTCCTGTTTGCAAGAGTTCGAAACTATTCCATTTAAATACTCTCACTACTAATGAGTGAAATGAAATCAATAGACTAAAGTAAAGAAATTTTCTTTCTCTTGGAAGTAGAGGTAGCTCAAACTGCATTCCCTATATCAGTCAGGTTCTTTACAATTCTGTGTACTATTAATTGACCGATAGGATGAATATTTCAGATATTGTTATGTACATGGATCTATTGATTTGGTGTAGACCAAGGTCTGCATTTGCTGTTTCTCTCAGCAATAATATCGGAGAATAATAATTTATTGTCTACTTGCATTTCCACAGTGAGCTTAATGAATGGTCTGAGGTTGTTAAATGAGAAAGGGAATCCTAGAGTTCTACGGCGTCTACGGCTCTTAAGCACTCTTTCGGTTTCTTGTTCGCAGATTAAATTGTGAGGGTCTCAAATAATTCCATGTTAATATTCGCAGCTACTGGTAATTCGTTATCCTAGCTAAAGAATTTTGTCGCTCCGTAGAATTCTCTTTTGTAAATTTTTTAGCAATACAAAAATGCTAATTAATCATACCCGTGTCTTCGTATATTCGATTGGGCTATATCGTTATATCGACGAGAAATTTAATATGATGAATGTTAATTGGGTTAAAGGAAGTACACTTTAAAAACAATCTTTTATTTTTTTAAATATAAGGCTGTATTGTTTTATTGAAGTCTCTCTTTAACCATATTGTTTGCCTTAAAATACGGCGTTGCCAAGTTATTAAATTTTTAAACATTTTTCAGCCTAAATCAGTATTTAATTTAAATTATAACACTCACACAACGGAACTTTATTTTTTTGCAAAAATTCATGACAAAAATAATATTAGTTTTTTTTTTTTATATAGAGTGTCCAAAATTGGTGTTTAAATATGGTTGTTTTCAATTCGGTTTTAAGAAAGTTATTAAAATAAAACACATTTTATTGAATAGTCATTAAACGTCAAAACCGACACATACCTATATTTGCATGTGAAATTAGGAATCAGTAGACTGCGACCTAACAGATCTGTTGTGTTCCCCTTCTGCTGCCAAGTCGTTGAAATACCTTGCCTACTAGAGCAAGGCCCATACTCCTATCTCCCTTTAGGACCTTATACGGCTTTAAACTGGGTAAATTCCTTTGTTCTATTTGGTGTGCTCCCAAGAACCGCATTCTAGAGTTATCTAAAGCGCTGCACTCTGAAAGAATGTGAATAGAGGTTGCGTCCTATTCCTCACAGAATCTGCACTCTTCTCTTTCTTCCAGTCCAAATTTCTTGAGGTATCCCTTCAGGTAGTAATTCTTCTCAGAACTCTAAGTTGGGTTTTGCTTAGACTTATACATTCCTTGAATTTCTTCTGATCGTCTTTCCCAAGAAGTATCTTCACTTGTCTCATTCCTTGCAGATCCGTTCAGTAATTGGATCTTCTGTTCTCTTCCTCTCTTTCCAGTTCTTTCAGCATTACACTGCTACTAATTCCACAGAATAGTTCGAGCCCCAGAAATGATGTTTAAACTCCTTTTCTCGCGAGCTTGTCTACTATTTCATTCCCCTCTACCCCGATGTGTCCCTGTACCCACAGGAGGGTGACGTTATTATTCTTCAAGAAATAGACGGGTTTTGTATTTCAGTGTATGTTTTTATTAATATCGGCCAAGCGCTTTCGGTCCAACTGACCATCCTCAGGGCTCAGACCCTAAAAACAAGAGAATATGGTCAGCAAATAAGCTTAGTACTCACCAACCACACTCACTCGTCAAAGGGCACACCTTAACCCTGCCAGTTTGAGAGCAGTCGCCAGCCGTAGCCTCCACACAGAACAAATTGTATACAATTAAAAAATATCTAAAAAACTTCGTCACAAATTAAAATTAAAACCAAAACATTCAACATACTAGTACATTAACACTGTTAAAACAATAAACCTCTTTAATAAAAATCCAAAAGAGTGAGGTTATGCCACCCAGCCATAGCATAGCATAGCAACAAAACTGTCCAAAAATTAAAATTATATACAAGTACGTGTAAGCCTGAATAGATTTTCTGTATTAGTTCTATTTCAATTTCTTGTCAATTGTATTTCAAATCAATAATTCATTGACAATGAGCGAAAAGAGAAAAAATGGCAGAAAGAAAGGGCAGTAAAAGTTTATTAATATACAGCGTTGCTGTTATCGGTCATTCTGTGATATATTTCGAACACTTGGGTTCAGTGGCGTGAAATGATTTCCATTTTTGTAAAAAAGTAACACATTACACGAACATAGGCGTAGTTGAAATTAATAATTTAAGAAAAAAGTTTGAAAATGGGGTTGCGGTCATTTACGTTGTTCATTCTTATATTGAGGCAATGGTCGGGGTTTCTCTTTATCTCCCTGCATATTTCAAGATCCTCTCTGTAATCCAAGGTTTTTGAGTTATTACCCCTGGAGTGATATAAGATTTTACTATTATGTGTTGGAGAGAAACTGAAATACAAAACCCGTCTATTTCTTGATTTCTTCGGTGTACAACCTGTTAATAACTTATGTTATTATTCTTACCTAATTCGATTGGTTTCTCTAGGCATTCCCAGACCATCTTAGAGCTGATTATTTGAAAACTCGCGCACTGATGGCTGCTTGACTATTCGACATGATAATAATCTCCTGCCACCTGGAAGATGTTTGGTGACTTACCCAAGCTTTCATAGTGTTTGGGCTCATATACTCGTATTTCAGTCCCCTCCGTTGTTTTGGAGCCATCTGTATACCACTTAATGAAATTCTTGGTTGTTTATATGTATTATCCTTTCAGGCAGAGAAAAGGAAAGAATAAATACAAGCAGTCTATTTCCTTCAAATATCACTCTGGTTCTCTCTCCATACGTGTTTCGACCGCCTCATGGTCTCATGAGCTATATCGAACCGAGCGACGTTCACAGAAGCTATTTATTACCTCAGAAGTATTCCTTTTTTTAACATTTTTGTCGTTAATGAGGAAATTTTTGGGTTAGCAAAATTTTTTTCATGTAAAATGTAATGGTATAAATTTAGCAATTCATTTAATACTGGGTATAAACCACATTAACCTCATTACCTATATATATATATATATATATATATATATATATATATATATATATGTATATATATGCTGTAACATAGATTTTCACGAGTGGTGAATGCCAGCTGAGATGTTGGCGAAACGTCGTGACGATTTTTCTACTGACGAACAGATTAAAAACAGAAGAAACAACAGTGTATATGTATATATATATATATATATATATATATATATATATATATATATATATATATATATATATATATATACATATATATTATATATATATATATATATATACATATATATATATATATATATATATATATATATATATATATATATATATATATATATATATATACAAGAATTACTGCAAATATTATGAAATGCATTCCAAACCTTTGTTTGCTAATTTGAAGTTCAACAAAAATTTCTCATCTTCCAAACCTAGAGAGTGGACAACCAACCAGAGCACTCGTGCTCTTAATTACCCTGGATCAAAGAACGTGGACATGGTATCTTGTTCCTTGTAGGTGTGTGTGCTAACCACTACAAAAAACACGGCGAATGTTACGGATACCCACACTTAAAACCAGACTTTGCCCTCTTTACCACCCTTGGAAATGATTTAACTTATTAACTTTTATTGGGTGGATTATTGTATGTGTGTGGTATATGCACAGTATTATATATATATATATATATATATATATATATATATATATATATATATATATATATATATATATATACATATATATATACTTTCTTCTTTTTTCTTAGGCTGCGTCAGTAGAATAAAAACTAATTTATTTCCTCATAGATATTTTATTGTTTTTTTTTTCACAAACGTTTCGACCTTATTATTGGTCTTTATCACTATTTTCTACAAACAATTTTCGAAATAGTCAGCAATTGTTTTACATGAAAATTAAAATACTATGAAACTTATCCAACAATATTAATTTCCAAATAATAAATACACAAAATATTAAAAGTTTTTTCATAAAAATCGTCACATATTTAAAATAATTTACAAAAAAAATATACTTAAAATATAACAGTTTAACATGTATTATTTTATAAAGACTAGAATTAACTGCGCTCAGTATGTATATAAAATTATTTTTGACGATGTTTGTGTGTATGTATTTATATTTTTTGTAGTTCTTTATTAGTTTACGGGGGGCGTATAAAAAAGATCTTTTAATTTAAAATGTTAAAATATATTTCACTGAGGTCTTCTATGTCTGTTTTGTCATTCACTGCATTAGAGTTATCCTTATTAAAAATCATCCAGAAACTCTTTTTTGTTGATTTGATTCGATTTTAAGAATCGTCGTGTCCTGAAAATTGAAAGTATGTGTTTTTTCATTTTGGTGTTTAGTTAGCGCTGTGGTATTCTTCTTGTCATATCGGTGTCCGTTTAAACGGTTTTGTAAATATTAGGTGGTTTGTCCTATGTAAATTCCGTGACATTCGTTACAAGGTATTTCATATATGAAGTGGGTGTGTGGGTTTTTTGGTAGTTTGCTTTTCATAGAAACAAAAAATTGTCTCAATAAATTTTCACCTTTATGAGCAACAGAGATGTTATGTTTTTTGAAATAACTTTGTAAATTTTCAGATAACCCCTGTACATATGGTAGACTTAACTATGTGTTATTTTGTTTATCTTTTATTTCTTGTGGGTTTCTTTTTTGGGATAAAATATGTTGCTTTCTTGAATTAAATAATGTATTAATAAGTTTTGATGAATAAGTATTTTTTAAAAGTATTTGTTTTGCTTTTTTTATTGTTGCGTTCATATATAGAGGGTCACTGAGTCCTATAGTGTGGTCTACCAAACCAATGAAAATATTTAAAGTATATTCATTTTTGTCCTTTGGTTTGGCAGTAACATAATCGTCTACGTAACCCTAGAAATATGGTGGTTGAAAATTTACTTTAGTAATGATAACCGATTCAAGTTCCTCCAGGGTACCTATTCTCGTTCTTGAGAGAACGATCATCTTGATGGAAAAAGGGCGTGGTTCTCACGAAAAAGTACGAAAACGTATTCAGAATACGGTTTCTTACTTTTTCGTGAGAAACACGGCCACTTTCCATCAAGATGATCGTTCTCTCGAGAACAAGAAAAGCTACCGAGAATACGGTTTCATACGTTTTCGTGAAACCACGCCCACTTTCCATCAAGTGATCGTTCTCTCAAGAACGAGAATAGCTACCCAGGACTATTTGTGTTATTACACTATATATGGATAATCCCATCGCACAACCTTCAATTTGTCGGCAAAATTTGTTATCGTACTTAAAATAGGTAGAGTTTAAAGTTAACTCGATGGCCATTAAAAATTCTTCGACAGGTGTATCTGTAAATTTTTTAATTTCATTCCATTTTGATATCGTTTGAAGTGCAAGTTGAATAGGAATATTAGTGTACATGGATAATACATCCAGAGAAATTAGATTGAAATCGTTTGGTAGTTGTACATTGCTTATTTTTTTTTTAAAAGTCCCATGAATCTTTAATGTAGGTATTTGTTTTGTTTACGACATTTTGGAGGATATCCTGTAAAGTTTATTTAATGGTGATTGTATACATGATACGATGGGTCTCATTGGTATTCCCCGTTTGTGGAGTTTTGGCAATCCATAAATTCTAAGTGGTTGAGCGTTGTTAGTTATCATTTTTTTTTTTTGCAATGTTTGGTGAAATATAATTTTTATATTCCCAGCGGTGCACGAGTTCATTATTTCTTTTTTGAAAAATATTTGTTGGGTAGTTATTAATTTGTTTATATGTTTGTGAGTCATTCAAAAGCTGGTACATTTTAGTGCCATATTGGGTTTTGCTCATTATAAGTGTTTTATTTGATTTATTGGGTCTTAATATTTTTAATTCTGGATTTTTTTTTGACAATGGTTTTAGTTCTGTTTATTTTTTGAGATAACAGTTTATTTAATGGATTATTCGTTGTATGGTTTTTCCCTGAGTCCAGTTTGTTTTTATAAGCCGCTATTGTGCTACAGCAGTTTTCGCTAATCTGATTTTTCTTTTCATTGGTTAAACTATTGATTAATGATTCGATAGATGATAAGGTGTTAGGGATAGGAAAATTTTTTGATTGCTCGATTGGAAAAGCAAAATTAGAACCCAGACTTAAAATATTCACACATACCTTTCTTTAAAAAAAAATCCACAATTAAAAATATTAAGACCCGATAAATCAAATAAAACAGTTATAATGGGCAAAACCCAATAAGACACTAAAATGAAGCAGCTTTTGAATGACTCACAAATATATAAACAAATAAATAACGACCCAATAAATATTTTTCAAAAAAGAAATAATGAACTTGTGCATCGCTGGGAATCTAAAAATTATAATTCACCAAACATTGCAAAAAATGATAATTAAAAACGGTTAACCACCGAGAATTTATGGATTACCAAAACTCCACAAACGGGGAAAACCAATGAGACCCATCGTATCATGTATACAATCTCCATTAAATAAACTTTCTAAATATTTAAAGGATATCCTCCAACATGTCGTAAACAAACCAAATACTTACATTAAAGATTCATGGAACTTTAAGAAAAAAATAAGCTATGTACATCTACCAAACGATTTTCACTAATATTCCTATTTAACTTGCACTTGAAACGATAAAATCAAAATAGAATGAAATTAAAAAATTTAAAGATATACCTTTCGAAGAATTTTTAATTGCCATCGAGTTAACTTTAAACTCTACCTATTTTATGTACGATAACAATTTTTACCGGCAAATTGAAGATTGTGCGATGGGATCATCTATATCTAATGTAATAGCGCAAATAGTCCTGGAGGAACTTGAATCGGTTATCATTACTAAACTAAATTTTCAACCATCATTTTTCTATCGTTACTTGGACGATTATATTACTGCCATACCAAAGGACAAAAATCAATATATTTTAAATATTTTCAACTCTTATCATCCAAGACTCCAATTTACAATAGAGACAGATAATGACAACAAAATGAACTTTCTAGACATGACACTACATCATAATAAAAACAAAATAGACAGTGAGTGGTATTCATAACAAGCTTGGTCTGGCAGATACTTATATTATTTTTCACAGCATTCCATGCCCCAAAAAATCTTTTGTGGTTGGTTTGGTAGACCACGCTATAGGACTCGGTGACCCTCTATATATGAACCCAGCAATAAAAAAAGCAAAACAAATACTTTTAAAAAATACTTATTCATCAAAACTTATTAATACATTATTTAATTCAAGAAAGCAACATATTTTATTCAAGAAAAGAAACCCACAAGAAATAAAAGATAAACAGAATAACAAATATTTAAGTCTACCATATATGCAAGGGTTATCTGAAAATTTACAAAGTTATTTCAAAAAACATAACATCTCAGTTGCCCATAAAGGTGAAAATTTATTGAGACATTTTTTTTGTTCTATGAAAAGCACTTAATATATAAAAAAACTTGTAACGAATGTCATGAGGTTTACATAGGGCGAACCACCCAATATTTACAAAACTGTTTAAACGGATACCGACATGACAAGAAGAACACCACAGCGCTAACTAAACACCAAAATGAAAAAACATATACTGTCAATTTTCAGGACACGAAGATTCTTAAAATCGAATCAAACAAGAGAGTTTTTGGAAGTGATTTTTATTAAGAACAACCCTAATGCAAAGAATGGCAAAACAGATATAGAAAACGTAAGTAAAATATATTTTAACATTTTAAATATGCGAAAATACTATAGTTATGCGAATACTATATAAGTTTGTTCTCATGTAAACTGCTTACGTAGCATTTCGCAACGTAGTCGTTATGCCAGTTTAAGTTTTGAATTTAATTTTTGTATTTTAAAAGTAAAAAGTTGTGTAAAATTAAATAAATTGTTTTTAAAAAGCTAAAAGTGAATTTTTGAAGATAACAATTGACGCAGTCGGTTGAATCTGTCAACGTCAGCAAAACAAGAAAATTCAAATTGTTGGCGGAGGTTTCTCATCCCTCAACAAAGAAAAGAACCTTAACGGTGTCCCCACTCCCAGAAGTTATGGAAGGAACACCTGGTGAACCCCTGACAATAGATAGAGAGAACAAGAGCAGATGCTTCGTCTTCTACTAATGTAAGTAATATTGATCGTCACGTTGTGTTTTAATAAATTTTATTATACTGTTCGATTTTTGAAAAGGGAATAGAGTACTCTTTCTTAAACAAAAACTTAGTCATTTTAAATAAGTTTAAATCGATTTAAGTTATAATTAACAAAAACAAGAAACCATGCTCGAAACAAAATCTTAAAGAACCAATACTGATATCGAGCCCTATAAGCCCTAAAAATTTGTTTCAATCATTCCCAAATTCGAGGGAGACTAAATCTCCCTCGGGACCTTTTTAAACGCTTGTGATTGTGGGTACAAAATGGCAATAAAAGACCAACTCATTAGGTTAGTGATTCATGTTAAAAATAAATTAAAAGGCCGTGCAGCACAGCTGATAAATTCTCAAAACCCGTCTACCTACAACGACATCAAACAACTTTTAAATCTCCACTTCGTCGATTCTACGGACCTTTCGTCCCTTATTCAAGATTTGCAAAGGCTAAGACAGCTTTCTAACGATTTAACATTCGTTAATCGACTAGACACACTGAAAGCCAAAATGCTGGCGAATGTCCAAAAATCAACTTTGAAAAATGATCAAAAGGCGACTCAATCTGTCTTAATTGACAAAATGTCTCTAAACACCCTCCTGACAGGCCTTGAACCAAGATTAGGCCAGATAATTCGTGCGGAAAATCTTAAAGATCTCCTAGAAGCTTACTCTCGTATTAGACGAGAGCTGTAACTATCCTATTTTGAAACCCAAAAGTCTTCCAAATCCGCCATTCAAAACAACCCCAATCTGTAAAAAACCTCCGTTGCAAATTAGTCGTTATTTTTATTGTGGACTTATTTGCCATTTAGCCGCGGATTGCCGTTCCCCAATGCAATCGAATCCGAGCAATTTCCAAAATTATAATGCAAATTTTCAAAGACAAGCCCCTCCACAAAATCAACCCCCTCAACAACAACAGAGACCCAACATATTTCAAAATCAAAACAAGCATAATTCAATGGAACCCATACTACGCTTCGAATCAACAAAGGACACGTCACGTTAATTTAGACTATCCAAGCTATAACGAAAGTTATGACTACTGCGAATATTACGCAGAAGATAATTACGATTATGACCCAAATTTTCAAAATTTTGATTAAAATTGTGAACCGGTAATCGATTCTCATAATTACCAAAATTTTCTTTCACTCCCTCAACCAGACCAACCGCCCGACAACACATATAGACAGACAGACCATGTCACAGGAACAAATTCAGACCATAAACTTCATATAAAACCCTTTACTTGCAGTTAATCCGAAAAACCTGTACTGCATTTATGATTCTACAAAGACTTTCAAATTACTTATCGATACCGGTACTGAAATTTCTACTTTTAAAGCAAAAAATTTCACTAACCGTTCTCTTGAAAATGTAACGATACAAGAAATAACGGACTAAAAACTTTACGTCACGTAATCTACCCTTATACCCTTCAACACAGGCGATCCCCATAAAATGTTTATTTATGATTTAGATATTGACTTCGCCGGCATTCTTGGTCTCGATTTCTTAGAGCATTACGAATGCATTATAGATTTAAAATAAAAAAAACCTTACCACTAATTTCAAAACCGTACCCCTAAATAAGGTACGTACTCCAAACACGTTTCCTTCTAAGTCAAAACAAAATAAAAATAATATTTCGATAGAGGGTCACATCGAAAAAATTTTTAAATTAACATGCCACCTAAAAAATACGGACGCAGTCCTTTACTCTCAAGAAAAGGTTAGATTACCAAACGCTCTGGTTTATGTCAATGCAAATGACGAATTCTCAGCGACTGTCATTAATGTTAATGCAATTTCCAAAAATATCGATTTCTCGGATATTTCTATCGAACCTTTTACCCCCAGTGAAACATTATTAAATTTTAATTTCGAAAATGAACCAAATTCTATTCAAACCAATTAAGTCCAAAAGATTAAAAATCAATTAAGAACCGAACATTTGAACTCGGAAAAAAAGGAATTAATCACCAACTTTTGCCTAGAATACCCCGACATATTTTACCTAGAAGAGGATGTTTTAACTTTTACCAATGAAGGCAAGCATTCTATAGAAACAAGCAACGCACGCCCTATTTTTATAAAGCCATACGGGTTTCCTCAAGTCCATAAAGAGGAATCAAAAGCTGAAACAGCTAAAATGCCTGAACAAGGAATTATTCGACCGTCTATTTCACCATTGTCTTCTCCTGTTTGGGTGGTACCTAAGAAATTGAATGCCTCTGGCAAGCAAAAATGGCGCATTGTAATAAACCACTGAAAATTAAACGAGGTCAGCATTGAGGACGATATCCCCTCCCATATATCTCTGATTTGCCAGATCAGCTTGACAAATACCAATATTTTACCATGTTGATGATATGCCTAATTCAGCCTTCTGAACCGAAAATCGTCATTACAAATCCGTTTCGTATGCCATTCGGCCTGAAAAATGCACCGTCCACCTTTCAAAGAGCCATGGACAATATACTCCTTAGCCTTCAAAATGAACGATTTTTAATTTACATAGACGACATAATCGTCTACTCTGCCACAATACATGAACACACGGAACGACTTAAAAAAGAATTCAAACGTCTTCGAAAAGCCAACTTAAAAATGCAGCCGGACAAGTGCGAGTTTCTTAGAAAAGAAGTCATCTTCCTTAGTCATATAGTAACCAAAGATGGAGTCAAACCTAATCCTTCGAAGGTTGCCTGTATCAAAAAATTTCATTAGTCAAAAACTCCCAAAAAAATCAAATTCTTCTTAGGTTTGGTAGGTTACTACAAGCGATTTATTCCTAATTTCGCAAAAACATCGAATCTACTAACTAAGCTTTTAAAGAAAGACGTCCAGTTCTTGTTCGATATTGAGTGTAAATCTACACTTGAAGCGCTAAAAAAATGCCCTTACTCCAATTTCGATGAACTCTTTCTTCTGACCACAGATAAAGCGCATTTGCAATAGGTGCAGTTCTTTCTCAAGGACCCATAGTTAAAGATCTATCGATAACCTTTATGCCCAGAACTTTCTGTAGCGCAGAAACTAAATATTCCACCATCGATAGGAAGCTACTTGCTATTGTTTAGGCAGTAAAACACTTCCGCTTGGAAGAAAGTTCATCCTTATAACTGATCATAGGACTCTCACCTGACTCTTTTCTATTAAATACCCCGGTAGCAGATTGGCTCGGTGGTGCCTCAAACTTGAAGAATACGATTACAAAATCGGGTATAAAGCGGGAAAAATAAACAAAAGCGCGGACGCTCTGTCTAGAATACGCATTGATCATTTTCAAGAATGTGCAAGCTTTCAATGAAAAATGTCATTTTATGCCGCGAACAAGAAAGAACTTCTAGACAAATCTAACAAAAATATAGTAACCCTTTTCTGACAAAACAAATTTGGAGACCTTCACCATAAGGTAATTGATGATATCTTCGAGGAAAACCTCAAACTGGATCATAATAAAGTCAATATAACTTCTAGCAAAACCGTTAAAGATCGTACATACTTAATTATTCCACTACCCTTCGACCCAGAATCTGTAGTAGAACATTTACGTTATATCTTGTTGAAAAACCAAAACGAATTCCAACTCAAAAGAACCTATTGTGTAAAAAATAATGTAGAGCTTTCCATCCTCGAGATGTTTTCATTTATTTTTGCAGATAAAGACATCAAACTAAAAATTTGCCAAATCCTGGAAATGACGAAATATCCCAAATTTTAGACCATTACTATACAGGTAAAAATAATTTACACCGTGGTATAAATAGAACAGTTAGGCGAATAAAAGAAAAGTACAACTGGCCAAACATAGCTAAAGTTGTCGAAAAATTTATAAAAAAAAATTGCGAAACATGTCAAAAAGTAAAAGTTTGTAGGGAAAATTTAAGTACTCCTCTCGTCATAACGGAAACACCAAAGGCCCCTTTTGCAAGAATAAATATTGACATCTACGCATACCTTGAAAGAATTTATGCCCTTACCATACGAGACGAACTTACTAAATTCACTCAGGCCTATCTCTTAAAGGACAAGAAAGAAAATACTATCATCAATACTCTACTGATACTCTTTCAGTACTATGGAACTCCACTAATGATCCATTGTGACTATGGCCGCGAGTTCGATAACACCTATGCGAACTTATTGATATTAAATTGATGTTTTCAAGCTTAGGCCATCCACAGTCAAACGGCTCAGTTGAACGATTTCACACAACACTCTCTGAAATGACCAGAGCTAATATGACCGAGAACCCTCACGAACACCCCTTCAACGTGTTACCCTATGCCACTATATGTAACAACAATACTCAGAATAAGACCCACGGATTTACACCTTATGAGCTTCTTTTCAGACACACGTCCAGCAAACCCCCGGAAACTTTATACAATCAACAAAAACTAATTTCAAAATACGTGAGAGACCTAAACAACCGCATGGAACGTTATAACAAACTCGCTAGAGAAAGAACACAAACCCAAAGAGAAAAAACCAAATCTAGATTTGACCAAAAAAAATATCCACCCATATTCACGACTATAAAATTGGCGATAAAGTATGTCTTAAGGTATCTGAGATCAAAACAAAAGATAAAAACAGATTTAACGGACCATTTGAAATAAAAGAAATTTTCCAAAATTCAGCCGTTCTCCTTAACCCCCGAACCAAACAAAATACAAAAGTTAATTTCGATAAGTTAAAACCGTATTATGACTAACGTTCTTTTCTTATTTACAGATATTGCGGGCTATCTTCGGTTGCTCTCGATCAATTCACTCTCACACCCATTGAAAACACCGTAGGAATTTTCTTCTACGAAGTAGGAAACTTGAAAATATCTAATGATAAGTGGACGCTTTTTGTATAAAAAAAACCTTGTACATATTAAAATAGTATTGTTAACAACGATAAAATTTTAGACAATCTTTCAGATGCCTTCCTGTTCGCGGAAACACACTGAATAATAACCTTTAAAAAAAAAGTCCAAACCCTATCAGTCTTCTCGATCAGATTTCCGAATCACTAAAGAAAAACAATCTCCTCTTGCTGGTCTATTCTTCTAGCATAGCACAATACATTAACATAACTGAATTAGATGCATATCAATCCGACTCAAAGGGAGTCTTTGTTCTCAAAATACCATTAGTCGGACCTGAATCTTACACTCTTTATCAGCTACACCATATACCCGTACTCGACAATCGAACAGATCTCTATCACATCATTACTGTTTCTCATAAATATATAGCGAGATATGACGATTCAATGTCAGTATGTATTTCTTCGAGACCTGGAGAAATGCTTCTTCTTCTTCTTCTTCTACTTGTATGAGATCTGTTGATCTGTTAATTCCGGTCGTGCCTCCCTATCATTTCCTGTGATGTGGACTGCCAGCTATCTCTCCATCTTTTCGGTGGTCTTCCTGGTGGTCGATTTCCTGCTGGTTTTCCCTCTAGTACTATGCGGGGTAGTCTCTGTTCGGACATCCTTTTTACGTGGTGATACCATTCCCGTCTTCTTTGTCTTCCCCATCTTACTATATCCTGTATCTCGCATTGTTCTCTGACGTCTATATTTCTTACACGATCTCTTCTGGTTTTACCGACTATCATCCTCATTACCCTCATTTCAGCCACCCGTAGTATACTTTTCGTTTTACTAGTGTCTTCTCCCGTTTCTATTCCATATGTCATTATGGGTCTTATGCATGTTTTATAAATCTTAATTTTGCTGTCCATTCGCATATATTGATTCTTCCATACAAATTCTCTTAGACATCCTGTGGTTGCTGCGGCTTTGTTGACTTGGCATTTTACGTCCTTTATAGGTTCATGACTGCTGGATATATTTACGCCAAGGTATTTGAACTGCATCACTTGCTCTATGGGTCTGTCCTGGATTACTAGTTTGCATCTAATGGGTTCCTTACTGATGGTCATACTTTTCGTTTTTTCGATGGAGATATTCATATTAAGTCGTTGTCCCACTTGGTATAATTTAAAGAGCTGTCTCTGCAGATCGTCTTCGGTTTCTGCGAGGATTGCGGTATCATCGGCATAGCCCACCAAGCTGATACGTGTGTTATTTATTCTGTACCCGATGTTTAATGTTGCCACTTCTTCTATGATTTTATCCATAATGAGGTTAAACAGGAAGGGGCTGAGACTATCTCCCTGTCTGATTCCTCCGGGCATTGGTATGCTACCTGAGGTGTGTTGTTCTGTTTTAATTTGTGTTGTATTGGCAGTGTTCAGATTGCAAATTGTCTTTACTATATTGGCGGGTATTTGTTTATCAATAAGCATTCGAATGACGTCGCCTAGTTGGACTTTGTCGAATACTTTAGTGAGGTCGACGAAACAGACGAATGCTGGTGTGTTATATTCTATGGCCTTTTCTTTAATTTGTTTCATGATAAATATTGCGTCCGTAGTCGATCTGCCTTTTCTGAACCCTTGTTGCTCTTCCCTATTAACTATTAGCTTTTCTAGCTTCTCTTTTATTATTCCTGTGAACAGTTTCATAGTTGTGCACAGTAAAGTTATTCCTCTGTAATTTTCGGGCAATGTCTTTTGCCCCTTTTTTAATATAGGAATTGTTATGCTCGTGTGCCAGTCGTTTGGAATTTTCGCTGTACTCAGGATTTTGTTAAATAAAGTGGTAAGTTTTGTTACAAGTTCCGGGCCACCATATTTTAATAGTTCGTTAGGTATTCCATCTATCCCAGGTGCTTTTCTGTTCTTTAGCTTTCCTAGTCTTTCTCTTGATTCCGTCTCTGAGACGGTTGCGTTTGATGCTGTCCGGTATTCTATTTCTTGTATTTCTTCAGCGTTATATAGTGTACCAAAGTATTCTTCCCAAGTTTCTATTGCGACTCCTTTACTTTGAACATACTCATTCACCGGCTTCTTTCTGTTCTTTAACATTTTCCACACCTTTCTTTGGGCGCCATGTATATCATGATCCATATCGCTTGTGAATTTATTCCAATGCTCCCTTTTGATGGCCTTAATACGTGAATTGACTCGGTTTCTAGTTTCTATATATTCTGCGTGTTTTTGTTGGTTTGGTGTGCTTTTGTATGTTAAGTAGCTTCTTCTTTTTAATTCTGCGAGGTCCTTTACTTCCTGGCAAAACCATGGTTTGGTGTTGTTTGTTGAATTTATGTTTATTTTTCTCTTTCCAATGGATTCTTCAGCCGCTTGATGTATGGTATTTTTAATTTTTGTCCAGCAGGTCTCCACGTCATATGCGTTACAGTCGAACTCCTTCAGTTTGCCTGTTAATCTGTTTTCATACAGTTTTCGTGTGCTATCCGACTCTAGAGATTCTATGTTGTACTTTTCGATAAAGACTGGTGCTTTTCGGACTTTGTGCGGTCGTTCCAAGACTAACCTGCACAGTACGAGATTGTGGTCTGTTCTCAGGTTAGCGGAAGTCAGGGTCCTTACATCAAGTATTTGTGTTGGCATTATTCCTTTATTGGTAATTATGAAGTCAATCATTGACTTTTGACCTCTGGTATTCATAAATGTGTACTTATGTTGATCTTTGTGTGGGAAAAAAGTATTAGTAATTCTCATTTCGTTTCTAGCACAGAAATCTATTAAGAGCTCTCCGTTTTCGTTAGTTATAGGTTCATTGTATTTCTGTTTAACGCCTGGAATGATTTCATCTCCTATTCGAGCATTTAGATCTCCGAATATTATTATTTTTTCATTCTTGTTTATGTTTTCTATAGAGTCTTGCAGTTTTTGATAGAAGTTTTCTGATTCCTCTATAGGTGGAGAAATGCAAGTCTCTAAAACAAGGCAAGAAGATCTGTTCCGAAGTTCTACCATATCCCATTGATAGCGAAGCCATATGTGAAACACAACTCCTGAAGCCAAGAACCTATCTTCCGAAAACCTGGCAAGTTATAGTCCTCGCTGCTAAGAAATACAACATCAAAGAAATTGACAAAAACTTTGGCTAATCACAGTTCCTGGTCCGTGATCAGAACAACGAAATGCGAAGGCAAGGAAATGAAAACCAATATAATAAATACAAACTCACTGCTAAAACTTCGGCCTGGATGTCACTCGTTCATAGGAAGCACTAGAGTCCAATCAAACTATCTTATAGAAAGATATCAAAATGTTACCTACAAAAACCATCCAATAAAAATTTCATTCGTTTGCTGTAATTTCGTCAAAAAATTATATTCCTGACCTCAAGCCTCTCAAGCTCAACAAGATCAATATGGAAGATCTTAACGTGGCCCAACAAAAATTGGACCAATACTCTGACGAACTTGGCCAACTAATAAACCAGGCGTTCATATACGCCACAAACTTAGTTCACAATCCTTACCATTGTTCTCCCTATTACTCATATACATTTTCGACAAATGTCGTAACCGCATTAACTTTTTTCTAAAAAGGGGAGTTGTTATATAAGAAAATACTACAGTTATTCGAAATCAATATAAGTTTGTTCTCATGTAAACTGCTTACGTAGCATTTCGCAACTTAACAACTTTACCCAAGCAATTTGAACAAAAGCAGATTCAGCATGCTACAAAACGTGTCTTTTTCCGTGTGAACACTGCTTTATTCTTAGTATAAATTCATGGCATTATTTTGTAAATGACACACATAAGTCGTCATTATGCCAGTTTATGTTTTGAATTTAATTATTGAATTTTAAAAGTAGCAAGTTATGTGAAATTAAATAAATTGTTTTAAAAAACTAAAAGTGAATTTTTAAAGATATATATATATATATATATATATATATATATATATATATATATATATATATATATATATATATATATATATATATATTTAGTTGGTTATTTTCTTGGGAATATGGTTCATTTTTATATTGAAACTACATATATACAGTAGTCATACTTATTGTATATATATATTTTTATTTCTCAGGACGTTTCGATTCTTTCGAATCTTTTTCAACTGATGCGGATGCTACAAAAATGTACATTTTTAATATTATTATATATGGACAAATAGGTTAAAAACTTACCAGAACAGAGATTTTTGTTTTAAACAATAGTTAATTACATCACAAACCAATTGTAGTCACTCACTCTTTTGTATATTCACTTTTTAAAAGTATTTTTAAAAGGCCAGTTAGAAGAATGGGCACTACATTTTTAACCCTATAACTGTCTTGACTTGACTGAATGTGGAACCCAGATAGTGTATGTTTTTTAGGCACTTTAAGTGGCGTAAAAAGTTTGGGTCTTTTAATGAAGTGATATTTTTCTGAAAAATATCGTGATTTAATTTAGAAGAATTGGAAGCGGAGAATTATTCTTATTTATTGTTTTATTTGTTTTAGAAATTCCCTTATATTGGTTTATTTTAATATGTTGAAATAAATTTGATTTAAATTATTGATGTCTGTTTTATCGTTTATGGCATTCGAATTTTTTTTTATTGCAATCATTTCGTAAAATTCTCGTTTTCCTTTGTTAGTTTCAGTTTTCAAGATTTTT
Organism: Diaprepes abbreviatus; assembly: GCA_034092305.1. Classification (NCBI taxonomy): domain Eukaryota; kingdom Metazoa; phylum Arthropoda; class Insecta; order Coleoptera; family Curculionidae; genus Diaprepes; species Diaprepes abbreviatus. Next base: position 2,235,694 of record JASJET010000182.1, on the reverse strand, counting down.
GTATTTTCATAATAATAACGATAAAACAGACATCAATAATTTAAATCAAATTTATTTCAACATATTAAAATAAACCAATATAAGGGAATTTCTAAAATAAATAAAACAATAAATAAGAATAATTCTCCGCTTCCAATTCTTCTAAATTAAATCACGATATTTTTCAGAAAAATACCACTTCATTAAAAGACCCAAACTTTTTACGCCACTTAAAGTGCCTAAAAAACATACACCATCTGGGTTCCACATTCAGTCAAGTCAAGACAGTTATAGGGTTAAAAATGTAGTGCCCATTCTTCTAACTGGCCTTTTAAAAATACTTTTAAAAAGTGAATATACAAAAGAGTGAGTGACTACAATTGGTTTGTGATGTAATTAACTATTGTTTAAAACAAAAATCTCTGTTCTGGTAAGTTTTTAACCTATTTGTCCATATATAATAATATTAAAAATGTACATTTTTGTAGCATCCGCATCAGTTGAAAAAGATTCGAAAGAATCGAAACGTCCTGAGAAATAAAAATATATATATACAATAAGTATGACTACTGTATATATGTAGTTTCAATATAAAAATGAACCATATTCCCAAGAAAATAACCAACTAAAAATATATTTAATGGTTCAAGAAAAAATTAATTTCTATATTATATATATATATATATATATATATATATATATATATATATATATATATATATACATATTGTTGTAATCATGTCTCTGGTGTTAAAGACATAATCACAATCTAATATGCGACCACCTAAAATGTACGGATGTTTCGTCCCCATGCCGGTGGTGAACTCATCAATGGGATCCACTGGTATCTTTCCCAGACATCCTTGTACTTTCCACAAACTTGGACCTCTATTTAAGTCCAGTTTTGCCGGAAAACGGTGGTAAGATGTTAGTTCCACAACATGCCCCCCTAAGGAATTTGCTTTCCGGCTTTAACCGTCACAGACAGACCAAGCCGTAAGAAAACACAGGTCTGAAAAGGAAGTGGAACGGACATCCTAGGTGGTCTTTCCAAAGTAGGGTACCGGTTTTAGCACAAAGCCACGACTCGACGACCTTCCATCTCGTCGTTCCTGCTCGGGCGCCCTGTCGCATTTAGCAATGCCCTTGGTGTTAAGGACATATAACTAAGCGATCTAATTTTTGACAACCGTCAATGTACGGATGTTTCGTCCCGATACCGGTGGTGGACTCATCAGTGAGATCCACCGGTATCTTTCCCAGACATCCTTCTTGGACTTTCCACAAACTTGGACCTCTATTTAAGGGTGCATTTTTCAAGGTCATATTAGCAGAATATTTTGATCAAAAATAAGACATTTTTGGACCCGATACACGCGAAAAGTAAAAGCAATTTTGACCTGAAATTTTCGAAAAATGTTCGAGAAAGGTTTAATAAAGACATGGATAACAAAAGTTGCACAGAAAAAAAACAACAAACAGCATTTTTAACCACTTTTTCGCAGGTATGTTTGTAGTCGACGTAAAAAGCCATGATTTTTAAAATCATTTAAAAACGAATAAACATTTGACAAATTTTATTGACGCAGCCTGATCCTTTGTTAAAAATACATTTTCTACCAAAAAAAATACAACGAAAAGGTGTTTATTTTTCACGGGTGTCGGGGAAAACTAAAAACTGGTGTAAAATAAAGATATTATAATTCCCGCTTCGGCCAATAACCTAATCACAAAGTTTAACTGGGCTAATCTGATTTTGTTGGCATTGGTGCTCTCCTTTTATTTGCACTCAATAGAAAGAGATATTCGACTATTGGCTGATGTTCGGAGCAATACGTCACTGTTATGGTACCGGAAGTGGACTAACTTCGAGATGTTTGATGCAGAGGTCTCTGCTGAATTATGAATGGAAATTTGCTTTATCAATGAACTCATTCATGTTTTCAATTGGGCTACTTCCCCTAGATTGGGATTCTATAAAAATAAAGGGAAAGAGAAGGCCATAATAAGGATCTAGCATCTTTGTCGAGTCTGTAGTAACGTATAAGTATGTCACTGTCTTAAAAGAGATACAGAAAGGGTATGTAAGAAAATTTGCTTACAGAATCGGCCGCTATAACTAGTTACATTTAATTTTCTAATGTTGTAATTTCATGCAGCTAATTACGAACGCATAGAAATATAAAAAGTATTTCGTTACTTGTATAGTTTTGCATACCATTATTACTAGAGAAAAACGAAGTTAATTACTTCCAAATAATATTCATTCATTTGATCTGTAGAAGAAAAGTTCAAGGACGAAATAAAATAGACTTTCAGTATAATTGTACAACTTATAGAAATAGTTTGCTATTTTATTTTTTCTACAATATTTTGAAAAAAGTAGTTCAAATTGATTAAGATTTTTCTAAATTATTTTTAAATTATAGTATGGTTTAGTTTACCGGAAAAAATTATCTTGCTTTAATACAGTTGATATGTCTTTAGAACCTCTTTTCACCAGGATTAATTAGGTCATCTTACCAAGACAAACTAATCTACGTCCACTATGAAATTAGGAACTGTATTTCTTTGGGATAAATAAGAATCGTTTCCAATAATATTTATTGGTTAAAAAAATTCTATAATAATAAAATATAAATTAAATAATAATATATAAAATGTAAATTATATAATAATATATAAAATATAAATTAAATAATAAGAATATTGAGAAAAAGAAAAGGTGATCTGACCATCAACTCCTCAGAGATTGTCACTAATTGTGTTATATGAAAAAATAACTATAAATTTTATAACATTAAAAACTTTTATGAATGCATGTGTTCATACGAACAAATATAAATAATTCTATTTGCTGCTAAAACAAAATTAATATGACAGTCTTGCATATTAAGTAACAAAGGTTATAATAAATGGTTGATAAAAACCTTAATATTACACAAAATTACAAAAAATTAACTATAGTTGAACCGCTGTATATCTTTACGTCAAAATTTGACATATGCATCAAACTAGTGACATTGTTTTTTTGAGAACTGTAACAGGGTCGGAGTGGCTCATTCTACTATTTTTTTTTTAACAAGAAATTTGTCGATTAGTTTATAAGCAAGTTTCACAAACTAAATATCCTTAAAAAAGAAAAATGTTATACACAAAAATTTTAAAATCGAAGTTTTTCCTTCTGTTTAGACATATCGATAATTTTATATCCCATTTGTATAGGGCTATTTAATGAAGGAGTTTATGTGCTTATAATGGGTTTGATATTTTAAGTGAAATTTTAAGTATGAGAGATTTTAAAAGCGGATTAAAATTTCCTCTTTTATATTACTACACTAAGAGATGTACTACTGCTAAAAATAATTTACTTTACGTATTAGTACATTCTTTAATAAGCATTGCCTTTTTAATATGTTGTTAGCTGATAATTTTGAAATTGTAGAAACTATTGTACTAAAAATTTTAAACACACTCTTTTTAATTTTGGGATTAGTAGGCTGATGTCTGAAGGTACAAGTGTGGAGTGCTTATGTGTATGTTCACTTTTATAAGTGAACCTATGTTGTTGGCATGTTTCACCTATGAAATTTATGACAATAAAAGCTTTATTTATTTATTTTATAAAGTAAATCGTTTATATTCTAAATTATTGGTAACTATTTCGGTAACAGAAAAAATTATACGCAATTTGTTGATAAAGTTCTATTTTTATTATAATACTCCAGTTAGGTATAACAATATTAGGGTAGTCTAACTGAAAACTAAAAATAAATTGACTATTCTAATAGAATCGGAACTAAAAAATAGTATTCTTAGAAACAGTGGGTAAGTATACAATATTCTAGAAATTATTCAGTGTTTTATACTTAATGACTAACTTTATGATTTCTGACTGCAATAAATGAAGTAGTTAAGCTGCAAAAATATTGAATAAAAATAATTATTTAATAATTAATCATCTTCATCAAATAGCCTAGTTTTCTTAAAAATAAATACATAAATTTAAAAAAAATGTATGCTTCAATAGATAATAGTTAACACAACGCACGACTCATGGCTTCGAGTCTTTTACTGACTACATTTCAAGATTCCTCATGCCCTATCCTCACAGATAAATTTATAAACATATAAATGTGTAAAATAATGAAAGGGGTTCGGTCCAGGGCATCCAGATCTAAGGCCCCAATATTGCATCAGGTTCACTGAAATAGAGTAATACATGCATAAAAAATAATACAGACATGGAACAATAGAAATCGTAAGTGAACTAATTACAATTAAGATTAATTATTTATTTATATACCTAACACTATTTTCAAAAATTATAGGTATATATACAATATCCTAGAAATGATAAGTATTTTATATTAAATTATTGTAACTTTATGATCTTTGACTGCAAAAACTAAGGTATTCAAGCTACAAAAATATTGAATAAAAATATAAATAATTAATTAGTTTCTTCTTCATTAAATAGCTAGTTTTCTTAAAAATAAATAAACAAATTTAAAAAAATGGGTGCCCCAAAAGGTAAGATTTAATACATCGCACGACTCATGGCTCTGAGTCTTTTATTGACCTCATTTCAAGATTCCACATGCAACATCCTCACACATAAATGTATAAGTATATAAACATGTAAAATAATGAAAGGGGCTCGGTTGGGGGCATCTAGATCTGAGGCAAAATCTAGGGCCCCTATGTTGCATCAAGTTCACTGAAACAGAGTAACACATATATGAAAATAATACTGCCATAAAAAAATAGAAATCGTAAATGAACTAATTATAATTAAGATTGATTATTTATATATAATAAATATAAAAAAAATGATACCATACTCTTTCTTGTTTTATATAATGCCATGGGCAAAAGAAAAAAATATCCTATATAGAAATGGAAAAAGAAAAGAAGTGCTTAAAAAATGCCAATAAAAAATTTAAGTTAAAAATTTAGAAAATATGTAAAAAAGAATTTTATGAGAATACTTTAGAAGTGGTGAAATTTTTATGTATGAAAATGCCAAAAGAGATTAAAAAAAACACAAAAGAAAATTATTAAAAATGTCTGTACATCCACATATTATCAAAAACTGAAAAGAGGATTAAGGGTCAAAATGACTTCTCTTATTCTGAGGAATCGCTATCACTCTCACCAACATGAATAATAAGTGGCTGTAAAGGAACTCGAATTTTCTTTTCAATTTCCCACTGCTTTTTAATAATATTATTTGTGTGTTCCACATAGTTAGCCCAATTCTGTTTTGTCACTGTTCCTAACGCCTTTTTCCAAGCCTCTATTGGTTCTTTAACTTGTAGAATCAGTTGGTCATTATTTCTCTTTGCCTGACTCCATACCATTTCAATTGGGTTAAAATGGCAATGGTATGGAGGCAAGCGTAAAACTTTATGTCCAGAAGATTCTATTAGCTCATCTACTACAAAGCATTTTGCAGGCTTTGGTACCCGAGATATCAAAGACCACAAAGTATCTTTTGTAGCATCTTCTCCAAAGTTGATATATTTTTCTTTCAGCCACGCTTTCATAGCATCCTTGTTCCAACCCTTTGTTGGCCATTTTTGAAGTTGCCTACTATGATAGGAAGCATTATCTAAAACAATTAAAGAAGGTGTTTCCAGTTTTGGCAAAAAATCTTTTAACCAAGCTTCAAAGTTTTCCGAATTCATTTCTCCATGGTAATCTCCAGTTTTTGACTTTGATTTAAAAATCAGCATTGCATCTTCAACGAATCCATTTTCATTTCCTGCATTCAGTACTATGTACCTGAAAAAAAGTAGAGTAGTATGTGGCAGTACAAATTATTTGAAATATTTTGCAGAAACACAAATTGGTCTTAACCAACGGAAGCTTTCATGGTTTTGGTCAATTGAGAAATAGTGGTTCTTGAGTTTAGACCAAGTCAAATTTGAATTGTTATGCAACTTTTTACCTAGATTGCTCGAAACATCTTCAGGGATCTTCATTTCACGTAAATAGAACACGGAATATTGCATGTGTTGATGGTCTTAGTTAAAGGATAATATCAAAATTAATTTATTTTTCTCAATTTTTATGTCATTAATGCCTTGAAATTGGAAAATTTATTTCATCTGTTTATTTTTTAGAAATATAATGTATTGTTAAAAATATACTGTATTATACCCATTTTTGGTTTATTTTTAAGCACCTTTATGTTGTACAAATTATGGGTGAGGAGTGTGCAATTAAATAAGTATAATACTTATTTCAAATCGGCTTTTTTTAGCATAATAAAACATGATACCATTTCAGCAGTTTCGATTGGCAAAGCATTGACTCGCCTGAGAACTCAGGCAAGAACACTGACGTACCATATTTTAATATAAAAATATTAGTTTCGCGATACAGATTTACTTCACGTTTCAGCAAAATACCTGTAAGCAGTTTTTATATTTTGATAATATATTTTTTTTTCATAATTTTTAACGCCCTGTATTTTGAAAACGAAATATTTTAGATATATGTTTATATCAAATTCTTTTATAAAGCCGCTTAAGAAATCACAAGATTTTTTTTTTGGATTTCTGGAAAGCCTGTATCAAAGTAAGATGATCATTATTATTTTGTAAAATGTAAATTAAATTATTTGGTTAACTTTCATTTATTAAGGAAACATTTTTATCATATTAAGTAAAAATTTTTCCTAAAAAAGTTCAAACTTGTTTGATAAAACATACAGAAATTAAAGTAAGAAATTTCTCAATCTCCCCAGGAAATAAAGTATTAAAGTAAAAATTTAATATTTAACATCCTGCTAATAGGAAATGATCCAAGGATTATTTAAATAAAGCTTTTTGCAACCTGTTATAGATGAAAAAAATTCAAATTGTGTAAGTGCAAATAACAGATATATTACCTAAATCCCTCCCCAGATATTTTTCGTACTGATCGAGTGCTATCGTCCTGCCATGATCGTCTGTGGGTGCCATTTTGAAAAATCCATGTCTCGTCTATAAAGACTGGCTCAAATTTATTTTCCCCTTTTTCTTCGTTCTTTAAGTACTGTTCAAGAAAGTCTCTTCTCATTTTCTGAATTTGTGGTTTCTCCATTAAAGCTCTACGTGGGTCATCCTTCCTATATAAATATATAAATAAAAATGAAATGTGTATCCTCCAAAAATAAATTACACAGGTCTCCTGTGAAAAATCCTGCTCCCTCAAGAAGTCCTATAAAAAACACAAAAAAATTAACGCTTTATATTTTACATTTACCGATATAAAAATATTTAAATTAAGTTGTCATCTGACAGTATCTTACGGTCATTATTTTGACCCAATTGCAACTGCTTTATATTTGTATCTAACATTTATTTGTTGTATGTAAATGATTGTTTACCTGTAGATAAATCCTATTTGCTTTAGTAATATGCCTAGACTTGTCCTTGCTCCATGGTATATTTCTTTTGCCTTTAATCGTTCCAACAATATTGAGACTGTTAATGAGGTACCTTCACAAATAAAAAATTGTTATGAAGAAATGACGAAATCTTGATATTCTATTTAATTTAGTAAAATTAGGTTTACTTTTTGTATTCATTACAAATATTTTTTTGGGTTTTTTTATTTTTAAAACTTATATTTTCATTATACATACACCTTGACGGGTTAGAAAATGTAAACAAAACAAGTTAGAATAAAATATAACATATAAAATTTTTTAGAAATACTTACCCTCAGAATACATCATATATATTTCATCTCTAATTTGTAATTTTGTTGCTTCCGGCGTATCTTCAGTTTTTGGTCTCTTCCTTTTTCTTGTTTCCTTTATTGTCGTTATTGGGACATTTAGGAAAGTTCTCACAGTTGTATGGGATAAGTGTAAGCATTGGGCAGTTTCCTAAGTTGTTTTAAATTTTTATAAAAAAAAATTGCAATTTAATTTCTAATTTGAATTTTAAAAATTCATAAAGTTGATTACCCAGATCTTCCCTTGCTACTTGTTTTAATTAGTAAATTAGCCTGTAAGGAAAATTTTTTAAATGTACATATTTCATACTATAAACAAATATTTTTAAAGTGATTTTTGGATAAATGATTAGGGGACACATAAACTAGATTTAAACTTAAGAATTCTAAAAGTAATTTTTCTCTTATTGACAATTATACCAGCTATATAAAATTTTGAAAAATATATATTCCGGAAACGAAAAGTAAACAAAAACTAATTAGATGAAACAATACTGTAACAAGACAAAGTGAAAAGAATGGAAGTTAATATATTCCATGGGATTTATCCGTATTTTCAAAATATTTTTAAGGTACTTGCTTACCTGAATTATAGCATTTAATATTTTACGAACAAGAGGTTGTTGGTAGATGGAGAAGTTTAATTTTGAATTTACACTGTCATACGTTTTCAGGATTCTTGGGTAATGGAATTTAATAATCATATCAACTGAATATGTATAATTATATCAGAATAAGTCGGCACATGGGTGGAAATTTAAGTTAAAATCAAAAATAGTGATTTGGCTTAAAAAAAATTGTTGTACGAGTTCAACTGAGCAATTAAAGCACATCAAATTAATGATGAAGGAAGTTCTGGGTGAACAAATTTACTAATATTTTTATACATGTATATTGATATAATTTTATTGACAAATGTGCAGTCACTAAGGTTTCACATTTTATTTTCAGGGTATTGTTCCTTTGTAGTCAGAAGTATGTTTTACTAAAACTGACAAACATTTTAAACACTTTCTGAATCACTTAAAAAACAAAAGTTAGAAACAAATATGACAAAAAAATGTTATGTAGTAGAAAATAAATAACAGTAGGGCTGGAGTCAACTATGTTGTTTTTAAAATCAACAATTCAATTTCTAAAAAGTGCGACTAATAACAGTTAGGTATAAAAATAAGCATAACCCAAATTTACCTCTATAGGATTACAATTAGGCAGCTTCCTTTTAACATAATCGTGAGTAAATTTAATCCAATCTTGGGCTATAGGACAGCTTCTTATGTGGCGGAATTTAGGACTCTGCATACTTGAAGAAGAAGGGTGATTCTCCATATCCTAAAACACAAATGTAAGTCGCTAAAAGTGGCCTCTTTCATATAGATTATAGGTTGGAAAAATGATAGGATCCTGTATACTAGAGAGTACATTATACTAAGAATGGAGCTACGATTTTGTTTTCTTTTCCAAAAACTACCTTAAAGTACTCTAATAATCTCCTAAATCTTCACTAAATCCAATAAATACCTAGAAATCTAAAACGTTCCCTGTAAAAATAACTAAAAAATTTGTGCATGTGTACTATTTTGTTCATCTTGTTATTTTTTTCTTCCAAAATTAAGCATTTCAGGCATATGTTTCAAGGAACAGTTTCCCTTGTTTTCAGCTATTGTATTATTCTTTGTTATAATATTTTAAATATTTCTAATTACATTCTGTACAAGCTGTATTAACTAATCATAGTGTACACATGAGTTTGAAATACTGTGTATTTTCATAAAGCTCTACAGAATGTTGCTTAACGTTTTCGAAAGAAAAACCTCTTTATTAGTTACTTACCGGTATATCAAGCTGATTAAAATTATCCATATGTACATCCATATCCAGTTAGAAAACCTAAATAAATCAAATAAAAACAAGCACTAGTAAAGTGTTTTTATTATAATAACGATAGTCTAAAATTTATAGGCTATCAAATGTTTAAAGTCACAAACACTAAACACTACAATATTAAATAGCGGCACAAAGTGTCTAAACTATTTTATATCGTAATATAATAAAAATATCGCAACGTTGTCGACAAAAATGCCTTTAATAATATTGTTTGCCGTTATTATAGAAGGACAAAATAAAGACACAGTTAGTCTGAGGCAAGGTTATGTACATAACAGCGGCTTTCTTTTGTGTTCCTTGCTCCTGACCTGTGATATCTTTTATCTCTTTCATTATTATTAAGAGAAACAAGGAGGGAAAATCATCAGTTTTTTCCGATTTATGTTATGTCTGGAGTAGATACGGAGTAGATAAGCGTGTTAACGTTCATATTTTTATACAAATATTAATGGGATATTTTGAAGAATTATAAAATTTTAGATAATAAAACATGTTAAAAATTATGAAATAAGTATAAATGTTGTTTCAATTGTAAAAATAACTTATTTTTCTCTACTCCGAGAGGAGGACAGAAAATCGAAATGAACGACCCTAGTTATATTTATGAGGAACATTTTTTTTTGATGTATGGCAACTAAAAACCGTTACAATTACTAAATTTTTAAAGATATACAGCGTTTCAAGTATAGTAATGTGTCGGTCTATACATTAATGCGATCATAGACGAAATGTCCTTTACCTTTCATACAAATGTGCAACATCAATATGTCTACATAACATCTATATAAAATATATCATATCACTGTATGTGGTATGTTCTCTAATGCGTTAATAAAAATATAAGGACATACGAACCAGTCCATTGGTCAACACTGCAATTTTTCAATTGCAATGCTGCATAACCGCAGCAGCAAATACAATAATATATCACTAAATGCTTATATCCTGTTAAAAAATACAATTAATGAAAACTCATTTCTATGAGTATTAATTATGTAATTTTACTGTTACTTTATACACATATAAAGATTACTCTCCTATTAAAAAGAGCATTCTTCATAGAAAATGAATTTTTCTCCCTATATATAAGTGAAACAGTTACTTCATAAACATTTGTCTCCCTTTAAACAAGCATTCTTCAGTTCTGAGTTCACTCAGGGTAGGTATCATTAGGGTTTACCTGCCCTACCAGAAGCTAAAAATAAAAATAATTTAAAAATATCTGGCTTCTAATATATTTCAACTTTTTCTAGGAAAGAATCCTAAAATATATATTATTACCAATACTTTTTAAATATTTCTCTTCTAAACAATAAGCATTGTTGATAAACACTGGTTTTCTGACAATACAAAATATAAAATATTTTGCCTATACAATATTTCAGTTTTTCTAAGCAGGAAAACTAAAAAAATATGTAATATTACCATTACTTCATAGGCATTTCTCTCTAACAACAAGAATTGAAAGAAACTGTATTAACAAATATTGTATTTTTGTCAGTACTATTCTGTGAATGTGTTTTGGAGCTCATCCAGGAGAGGTTACATGAAGGTTTATCTGCCCTAAATAGAGCTAGAAAAAAGCATTTTAAAAATACAATATATATATATATATATATATATATATATATATATATATATATATATATATATATATATATATATATATATATATATATAAAACATTTTTGATAAATATTGTATTTTTGTCTGTACTATTCTGTAAATATGTTTTAGACCTTGCCTAGGGAAGTTAACATCAGGCTTTATCTATCCCATGTGAAGCTAGAAAGAAATAAAATTTCGAAAATATTTTGATTTAACCTATTTTGTATTGCTATGGAAAGGGAAAGTAGAATTACCATTATTTTAATTACGCTTTTTTACTTTCAGATTTTTCTACGACTAGAACTAGAAACTTACCTAAACTTACCGTTAATTTATAAACATGCTTGTTTTATTGCAAAGTCTTGCTTCGATTAGTAATATTCTGTGAATTTGAAGATGGTTGGGGACCTGTTGAGAGGTGGCATTGTTAATTTAAGATTTTGTGGAAGTGACTGTCCATCGTTTCCTAAATCTTACCGTTCGTTCACAAATACGTTTTTGCCATTACAAAATGCGTTCTTGACAAATAGTGTACCTTTGTTAGTAGTGTTCTATGCATGTGAATGTATTTTGAAACTATTTGAGGGGACTCAACATCAGGTTTTAAGTGAAACTTAAAATAAAATTTTCAAAATATATTTTTTATAATACACCTGTTTCAATTTTCCTAGAAAGTAAAATTAGTCTATTACACAATCTAACCATCTTGGACAGTCAATCACAAATATCCTACACCCATAGTGTCAATGTTTTGGGGCAGAGGCTTTTCAAAAAGAAGAGTGAATCATTTTTTATGATTTGGGTCTGAACACTGTCTGTTTTTATCTATAGTGAATGGAAGTATACAGTTGAAAAAAATTGATTTAATTTGGGAACCATTTTCTGTTTCCACATTTCTTCTTCTCTGACAATCGCTTCCACATGTAGGGGCACTCTTATCATTTATATATACTATAAAAAGCATAGATCTTTTTCGAAAATGTTTAATTGTCCTTGAATCTAAAAAGTAAAGATAATATAATATATATATATATATATATATATATATATATATATATATATATATATATATATTAAAGGATTTTTAATTAATCAAAAAATTAAATATATATTTTGAAATTTTAAATAATTCGCTTTTGTGGACATTACTAATAAATTTCAAGTGACAAACTTTTTATTTTATCTTGTCTTGCCTTTCTTTTGGCTTTTAATAAATTAATATATAAAAATCACAAGGCCCTGAAGGCTATCTATCGTTTCAGCTGCCTAGGGTATCTCGGAACTGGAACGGATGGCTACTTAGGTATCTGGGAAAGTGTGGCGGAGAGATGTCATCACTCCCCATGCAAACAGATTACATGGCGGCGTTTTTGACACAAAATCACTCTCTAGAGATACTTTTTCCAAGTGGAAAGGATTAAGAGGGGTAGTAAAATCTTCCGAGAAATGGATCCTGTTGGTTAACAGATGGATCTCGGCGAGACGAAAAAGCTGGAGTCGGGGTGTTCAGCAGGAGCACGAGAATCAGAGTTTTACTTTCTAGGACAATATGCGACAATCTTTACATCGGAAATTTATGCTATTCTGCAGTGTGACCATCTCTGTAATAGTATCATAAACATAATAGGGTAATAAACATATATTCACAGAGTAGGGCTGCGATAATGGTACTGACGTCCAGTGTCCAAACTTCGCCACTGGTATCTGAGTACAAAGATGTACTGAACAGTCTGACAAGGAAAGGATGCACAATCAGACTCGTATGAGTCCCGGTTATTTCGGTATACACGGAAATGAGAAAGCGCACCTTCTGGTAAAGATCGGGTCCGCATTAAACCATATGGACCCAAACCACTTCTACCTACCCCAATTGTCGTTGGCAAAAAGGAATTAAAACTGTTGGTGGAAAGTAAATTTATTGAATCGTGGAGAGGAACTCCTGGAATGAGGTGTGTCAAGGAACAAACTGGACCTAGCGCAAGACTTACTAGGGAGCTTCTCTTCTTAGGAAGAAAAGAGCTGCGAATTGTAGTGGGACTGTTGACAGGATATTGTTTCCTTAGGGGGCTTTCTTCATAAGATTGGTGTCATAGATGATCTGACGTGCAGATGGGATCTGGAGGAGGATGAAACATTTGACTATTTCGGAGTTACAATTCTGTTACTGAAAACAGTTAAACAACTTTAATTAACAAGGCTGCTCGGATTCGCAAAGGTGATCGGATTCGAATGACCTGCAACCATGGTGCTATGTAAAGAGCCCTAGGAGGCCTAGAAACCGATAATCAAATATCACCTCCATTTTGTTAATTCATTCGTTCAATCACAAGTTAAGAGAGAACAATGATCAAATCATTTTAATTTATTACCTGTTACCTAAGGATTTTTCAATTTTAAACAATATGGAAAGGTGTATAATTATTTATTTTTAACCTAATTACCTGATAGTAATAAATGCAATCTTTTTTAGTTTTATTTTGCCTTTCACTATTTCCAAACAAATTGTTTTATTTGCTTTTACCGCCTCAGCTAATGTTTGCCCTTTTTATTAACTTTATGGAGACAGTTTATCTCTATTATTCCATTCTCTCCTACAAGGCCTAAAAACGAAGTTAATATATTATAAAATACTACTTTAGAAACATTTTTTAAAGGTTGCCAGGTAAAAATTTCTTACCAACAGGGGTTGCAGCTAAATGTGGATTTTCAACATCTATAAACAGACAGCAATTCCTTACCACGCCATTAGGTCTGGTGCTAGTAAATTTCTGTCTTGCCACATCTTCCATCATTAGGCCATATTTTGTTGCCTCGGTAGAGAATGAAACAGTATTTAAGATTTTCTTGATTAAACCTATAAAGGGAGTAATTGCTTTGCGTTTGCATACGAAACCAAAATTAGACGCTGTACAATCTGTTTCTTCTGTGAGGTTCGTAAGTTGGATTACCCCACTGCCCAACTGTATCGCGTTCAATCTTTACAACATCTTCTAACGAAACCTAAGAAAAAGAAAATAATTAAATAAACAACAAAGTATAAAGGTGCAGTTATTTGAAATAGTAGTTTTACGTAGAGATATATACCAATAAAGTGCTCAATATTTTCAATAAACTGGTTTAATTTTCTAATATAAAAGATATGCTATCATACCTTTAACTTTCTCAAGGGCCTTTCTTGTTCCGAGAAATATTCTGCTTCAGACAGTGGTGGTTGTTCTGCCTTGGACTCATAGTCTATATTTGGCGCTACAAAAGATGTTTTTTTTTTAATTTTTTTTTGTGGTTTCTGATCTCTTTGACATTTCAATTCAATTGTCCTTTTGTTCTCGGTCATTAATTTTTTAAAACTGTCTCCTGCTGGACTTCCCACAATTTTTTCCCATTGATCGATCTGCCAATCAGGGCCTTCATTGTATCTTAAATAGACAGGTTTCGTTATGCAGTGTGTGTAAAATTTGTTAGAAAATATCTTTATCCTTTACTTAATATAACCAGTAATAACTATTGGTAGAATCACAAAACATCAATATAATATTAAATATAAGTAATTTCAATATGTCTTGATCCCAAAAAAAAATTAATTTCACATTAAAATTTGGTTCATATTCACATATTGTTTATTACCCTTTACAATTTATAAAACATATAATAATTGTCCTAACTTGGTTTTATCAAACACTTTGTAAATTGAAATCATATTTTCTTATGTATGAAATAGTAAACGGCATTGTAATTTTCCTTGCAATAACATAAAAAAAAATGAGCACGGAGCAATAGATGAAGCTTTTTAAAGAATTTGAAATTTTTAAATTAAATATAAAATACCTTGGTCTGGTTTGGGAAAAACCACGGCCGGTTAGGTTTAACCTCATTGCTGCATTAACTTTGCAAAGTAGCGACATATATCATTCAACTCTATTATTGGTTTCATTGTCTACGAGTTGTCCTTTTTCCTGTAATTTTTCTACTGCACCTAAAATGGATGAGAGTTAAACAAAGAAAAGAGAAATTATCATTTAAACATACTGTTTATATGATACAGTAATCCAGAATCTCTCACTGTTTTCATTTTGCTTTGACTATTATCACTTACAAGTTGACAACAGTCTAAACTACAGTGCGTCCAAAAACGTGGTTAATGGTATTACCTAAGTCATTTTTCAATTTCTCTACATCTCCATGTGCATTAACATACAGATTTTTCATGATAAAATTTTGAATGTCACAAATTTTCTTCTTAGTGAGTAGTTTTTTTTGCATTAGCCATTAAACTTTTTAAACAGTTATATAAGCCTTTGCCTACATTTTTCACCACATGGTTTTTACAGGCTATTTTCTCTACAAATTTATCATAGGTTTCCTCCCTTTTAATTTTTGCAAAGACACTAGAATCCCCATCTGCGATGAAACGCTTATATTTAAGACCATGCATTATTTGGCTCAGATTAAATCCTTCAACAATTACATCAGCTTCCATTGATGATCTTCTGGGTCTTTATTTCTTTTAGCCGATCTTGATCACACAATATTTATTTCTTACTCCGAGAAACAATAACTTTTGTGTATGTCGACCTATTATAACTGCCTAAAAATAATTAAGAAATTTTTATTTAATTTTCTCTTAAAAATTAGCGAGCAGTATAAATTCATATATATAGATCATAACTACTACACTACTATGTGTGTAAAACTACAGAAGTCTTAATGGTTGATGACAACGTTTTTATTTTTAAAATTATTAAAAAAATCTTGACTACGTTATGCTATATAAAATCTCCTTACCCACTGAAACTTTGTCCTTGGCTCTGGTCTTGCTCTTCAAATGAACAAAAGTATGCAGGGTTAAGACTAACATTATCGCTAAAAGAATGGTTGACATCAGTTTTATAATACTGTATGAAATTTTTTCTAAAATACCAAGGATTATGACATGATACTAAAATTATTAAAGTGTTATTTTTTCAATGTATAGTTTACATATTATTTCAATAAAATTAAATTTACTATGGCAGAACGATTTTAGATAAGGGTCATGGGTGTAAAGGCAATAAAGAACTTTCATATAAAATTTTAAAAAAATCATTAAAAATTAAGTTTTCTGATACAACACTTCAAATTCAGATATAAAGATAGAAATGTAACAAAGGTTAAAGGGGAGAAACGTTAATATGAAAAGGGGGAAAAGAGCAATATATGAAATTATAACACAAAAACAAAAATATTCATAGTAAAAAATAAATATAGGGTCAAATATTCATCAACATTCTCTGTTGGATAGGAAATTTTCTCAGCTTTGCATGAATGCAATGAAAAATGAGGATTTCTATTTAAAAAACTCAAATTGAGATTTGAATGACCTTGTAAATTGACCTTAAGGTCAAAGTCACTAGCACCAATAGGTGATCCCCATTGTCCTAAACAACTTTGGTCCAAACCATTTTTCTGTCTTATTATGGAGAAATTTGGGTAGTGCTGAATTAGACACCTATTAATTATCTAAAATCACAATGACTTAGGAGGTTATTAAACTTTATTTACCTAGCCATGACTGCTTATTAGATTTAGTATTTAATTAGTATTACTAATTTAATCAGTATTAGTAAAAATTTAGTATAACCAGTATGGAAACTTTCTTTCTCACCTACTAAAATTTGGTTCTAGTTCTTGCAATGATCTAAAATATGCTCAGGACAGATGACATCTCTAAAAGAAGATGAGTGAATATTAGTAAAATATATGTACATGGATATTACTGTAAAGGTTATTGATTAAAATATTACCAGAACACTATAAAATTAATTTCTTATTCATTGTAAAATAAAATTATGTAAGTTTCAAATTTTACAGCCAGACTCACTAAAAATGTTTAACTTTTAAATCTGATGCAGTCATCAAGAAAATATATTTTAGTTGACCAGTTATGTTTTTGATTTTGTTATAACTTGTCTAAACTTCTTGTTCTGGGTAATCTTTATCACAGATATAGGAACACAGACCGTTACATATATAAAAAAGATAAAACAAGATAAAGCTTAGAATGAGTAAGAAAAATTTTTGTAAACCATAAATAATATTTTTCATTTTTACTAGCTTGGTAACAAAACAAGACGAGTTTTTTAATCTTATATTCTGAAGATTGAAAACTTGACTGACATTTTTCTCCTTGTAAATCAATACATTTATTGTCAACTTAGACCAGTTTTCGAATTAGATAATTAGAGGAATTAAAGTTTACCATTAACATGTTCTTTTTTGAATTAAGTATATAGATAAAAATTAGTTACAGAGGTAAAAAATATTTTACACAATGGAATGGTAACCTAAATAATTTTTGATCTAAATTTTTCAAAAACCACAATTTAACTACTAGCAACCACAATATTAATAATAGGTTTACCAGAATAAAAATAATACTATGTTTTTGTAAAGGGTTAAAAATAATAGAGTTTCAGTACTTTTCAATAAAGAATTTTCTAACGATTGAGTCACAACAACAACTTTAAAATTTGTCTTTTTACTGAAGGAGAACTTTCTAGCAGAAAAATAAAATGCTCAAAGAAGAGAAGAGGCACAAAAAATAGAGGTATATAATAAA
The DNA here is from genome assembly GCA_034092305.1 of Diaprepes abbreviatus. NCBI lineage: Eukaryota > Metazoa > Arthropoda > Insecta > Coleoptera > Curculionidae > Diaprepes > Diaprepes abbreviatus. Next base: position 2,217,894 of record JASJET010000182.1, on the reverse strand, counting down.
GTTAAGTAAAACAAATCTTTAGTAATAATTTTATTCTAAATTTTTTATGCACTAATGTAATTTTTTTCATTTGTTTGTTGGTAATTATTTCAAGTGAGCTAGAAAAATATTCATAAGTCTCCTGACTGTACCTGTAAGTCACCTACTACGTTTAGACCCTCATATTTTTTAACAAATCGTCAAGGTCTATATCACAAACTTTTACTATCATGATCTTGGCTTTTCTAAATATGCCAAAATTAAAACTACAATAAACTCTTTGTCTTTCTTAGTATTTAAGAACGGTTTAAATTCCTGATTTTTCATTAAATTTATCATAGTTTATATTGAAAAAATAACTTATTCGCCTTAATTACCCGTATTTATGACTTACCTGTAAAACTTATTTTTTCTAAATAATTTTTGAGCCTTTCTCCATCTGATATTCCTGCTAAAAGACAACTCAGTCTACGAACTTTTTTTTCCCCATGTCTACAGCACACAGAAGTTTACACTAACACTAATTGTATTTATAAAAAAAGAACACTTAAACGAAAACCAATTATATTTATTAAAAATAAACATTGAAACAAAACTGGCAGAAAATGTTTTTTAGCACATACAAAATTTAGAATATATATTTCACACCCTCTCAAGGTCAAACGTCCCTAAACGAAAAAGTTAGCAAATCAAATAAAACAAAATTGCTTTGTTCTATTTTCAGAATAATCGTGTATTCTCCGAAAATCCCCGATCGCATCATAACATACAGGGTTGCCAAATGTTTCAGACAAAATGACACAAAATCTAATAAAAGCTATTCAAATTCTAGATAATGTTCACAGACTATTTTCCCATTTTTTATTCTGTAATCTTTTGAATTTGGTACCTGAACATGACCAATAAAACAATAAATTTTAGCTTAATCGACGATGATATATTAATATTTGACAACACTGTCTCACTTTTAATTCTTCATTGAGTGATTCTATAACTTCGGATTTACTATTTTTTACGTTGAGAATTACTATATTTTACGCTAAGCAATTTATTGCGTCTATTCTGCATAGGGGTGACATCTAGTATAAAACATCGAAATTAGCTGTGAATGACAGATAAATGGGCAAAAATGGCGGGCCTAATGCCCCCTTAATTCCAGTTTTGCCGGGAAAGCGGTGGTCAGGTGTTGGTTCCACAACAATATATATATATATATATATATATATATATATATATATATATATATATATATATATATATAATTTATTTTTGTATCTTAAACCTTTTGTTAAATATTTTTTTCTAATATTTTCTTGGGTATAGGTTTTTCCATTAGAGAAACAAGGACAACAATTTTTCTGACGTTTCGTTCTACATAGTGAGCTTCTTCGAAAGAGCTAGGTATATTTATTTTACATCTTGAAAATAGTTTTGTGTGTATGTTAGGAATAAATTCAATCATGATACTTGGTATACCAAGTATCATGATTAATTTGAATTGTTGTCCTTGTTTTTCTAATGGAAAAACCTATACCCAAGAAAATATTAGAAATATATATATATATATATATATATATATATATATATATATATATATATATATATATATATATATATATATATGATGCCACTTCTATCCTTTAGATAGCATGCTTCGTGTATCAAGTTTTCATTTATTCCTATTTTTATTTTATCGTCGCACCATTACATGACTGTTTTATACAACATTGTTTGTATATGTATAGTATATAGGGCACGACTGCGAGATGTTGGATCGTACCGATGCAATCGTCTGATGAGTCCCAGATCAGGAGAAAACACCACGGTCGTCATTTTTCGGAGCTAGAGCTTCCCCATTGTCTTGGAATTCTCCGCACTTTTTACATATTCCAAGGGTGGTAAAGAAGGCAAAGTCTAATGGGAATGCACGCGTGCCCTATTCGACTGTTTACCCTCTAAGTTTCGAAGATGAGCTTGATTCTATGGGCAGTTTGAGGGATGAAGCCCTATTTTGCGAGGTTAATATACCATATTGTGGCATGTGGCATAACTTGAGTAAGAGCTTTAGAACATTTATTTGCCGCCGACGAGCTTTACCATTCCAGGAGGATATTCAGTTTTGCACCCTCCTTTATTTCGAAAAATCACCATTTTTCGAGGTTGTGCTCATGACAGTTTTTGTTCCACATCAAATTAACGACCTTTTCCCGAAAATTAGGCCAATTGGACCGATTAACCTTTTCCAATGGTTTTGCGAGGAGTCCTGTATCTTTTAAATATAGAAGAGCATTTCCTACTCTGTTTAAGACTTCACCTAAAATATTCGTACGACTCAAGCCCAATGTTATATGGCATGGAGGAAAATATAAATCTTATTTGTCAACCAAACTTTTATGCCCCACGTTTTTTGACCTGATTAGCTATTTTCATGAAAAAACGATTCTATATAATATAATATTTTTAACCTTAGCTTTATTATGCCGGTCACTTAAGTGTTTCCTCCTTGTTGCCCTGCAAATATTTTATACTTTGAAGTAATATCCGAATGTTTTCACACGTTTCTTTTATAATTGCTTAAGCCACTGAAACTAATAGCAGTTAGAAAGTAAAACAGCTTTTAAATTTGTGTTAGAAGATATATCTGCTGACAATGTTTACGTAAGTTCAATCATTGGGCCGGGAACATCAGAAGTTATAACCAATAATGTAAATGAGAAAAAATGATATTTCTCTATTTTTTAAATGATTTAATTAATATTTAGCAACGAGTGAATTATTAACAGAAATTTATCCCTGCGGTGTTGTCATATCTTCCAAAAATTCTTTGATACAGAAATAATTAAGTCAGACTTTTTATAATAGTTTTGGCCTCGTCTTTCAAAAGTGCTGCATGAGACATTAATTTTAAATTTGGTTCTAGACCAAGATCAAAATTATATAGAATATCCATTAGTTTTGGAGGGCGAGTCGAACTGTTGATCAGAGCTGTAAGATGCGTTGCAGATCATTTCCGGGCTCTGTAATAAATAAGGGTTTTTGGTTGCAGCTCAACAAAGAAAAAGTAAAAATGCATGCAATATTTATTTATTATTTAAATACATTATATTGTTTCAAAATTATCCAGAAGTAGTTGTTATGGATGTCGTTAAAATCGATGGTGTGGTCCTGGGTGTGGTCCTGGGTGTGGTTCTGGGTGAGGCTCCGGGTGGGGATGAGGATGTGGTTCAGGATGAGGGTGTGGTTCTGGATGTGGGTGCGGTTCTGGATGTGGGTGCGGTTCTGGATGTGGGTGCGGTTCTGGATGTGGGTGCGGTTCTGGATGCGGGTGCGGTTCTGGGTGTGGATGCGGTTCTGGGTGAGGGTGAGGTTCAGGATGTGGGTGAGGTTCTGGGTGGGGTACTGGGAATGGTTGTGGGTGTGGGTGTGGTTCTGGGTGTGGATGAGGTTCTGGATGTGGATGTGGTTCTGGATGTGGATGTGGTTCTGGATGTGGATGTGGTTCTGGATGTGGATGTGGTTCGGGATGTGGATGAGGCTCCGGATGTGGATGAGGCTCAGGGTGTGGATGAGGCTCAGGGTGTGGTTCTGGGTGAGGGTGTGGTTCTGGATGGGGATGTGGTTCTGGATGTGGATGAGGTTCTGGGTGGGGTCCTGGGAATGGTTGTGGATGTGGATGTGGTTCTGGGTGTGGATGTGGTTCCGGGTGTGGATGAGGTTCTGGATGTGGATGAGGCTCCGGGTGAGGATGAGGTTCCGGATGGGGATGAGGTTCTGGATGTGGATGAGGCTCAGGGTGAGGATGAGGCTCTGGATGTGGATGAGGCTCTGGGTGAGGGTGAGGTTCTGGATGTGGATGTGGTTCTGGATGTGGATGTGGTTCTGGATGTGGATGAGGCTCCGGATGTGGATGAGGCTCAGGGTGTGGATGAGGCTCAGGGTGTGGTTCTGGGTGAGGGTGTGGTTCTGGATGTGGATGAGGTTCTGGGTGGGGTCCTGGGAATGGTTGTGGATGTGGATGTGGTTCTGGGTGTGGATGTGGTTCCGGGTGTGGATGAGGTTCTGGATGTGGATGAGGCTCCGGGTGAGGATGAGGTTCCGGATGGGGATGAGGTTCTGGATGTGGATGAGGCTCAGGGTGAGGATGAGGCTCTGGATGTGGATGAGGCTCTGGGTGAGGGTGAGGTTCTGGATGTGGATGAGGCTCTGGGTGTGGATGAGGTCCTGGGAATACTTCAGAATGTTGCCTTTGAGTAGGTTTATCCAAGAACGTGTTTTTTAAAGTATATCCCTGAACATGGGCCTAAAATAAATGTATTTATTTTTTATTTGATAATTTTTAGCTAATTTTAGTAACTTCTACGATGTTACTCTGTTTTCTAATATTAGAGGTAATTATGAAATATTTTGTTATTTATTTTAGTTTATTGAATGTTTATTACATTCAAATCGAATAGTTATTGCTTCTTACTTAGCAATCTTTGAATCTTTAAAATTAAGTTAATATAATATATACATATGATAAAATTTAAAGTTTATTATAAACAAAATTCTAAACTTTGGGCGAAAATATTATCTTTTCGTTTAAAAATAATTCAACTTTTTATTTTAATAACTTTTCTATAATTATTTTCAAAATAATGTTATGCAAATGGAAGAAACTAATAAAAATCTGAAAAAATAGATAAACTAAATAAATTGTAACCATAACAGTAAGAATTACTAAAAAGGTTTAGGATTTAGACCCGACTCTTCTAATTAGCCTGTATTGTTTTGCTTATGATATTGTTATAATTTGTATTAGTTGTCATATGTGAACAAATAAAGGTTTATATGTATTCCTGAATTTTTATAGCTAGATTCACTAAGAAGGTTTAAGAGTTAGACCCATGGAAGTTAAATTTTCAGGTCAGCCAGTTTTATTTGCATAGAATATTGTAAAAGTTGATTTTGCATATGCCCATAAGTAAACTCTCATAGAAGGATATTAAAGATAAAAACAAAAAAGGAATAGGTATTTCTCGAAAATAAACATAATTTCCGATTTTTGTCATTTAGATAATAAGAGAAAATAATTTATTATCTTTGTATTTTTAAGGTCCAAAACTTAATTGGTTTATAGTTATTCTTGTCAGTTTAAACACTCTGCTGCCAATTTAGACCGGCTTTAAAGTTATACGATGTTAATGAATTAGGGGTTAAAATTTATAACGTCATTGACTTATTTATTGTTGGACTCGTCATTTTAAACCCTTCATTGGTAATTTAAATAACATTTTTGATTTTTTGTTATATTTAACCAAGAAAAGAATATGGTAAACCATGATCGACGAATTCTTCAATATTTCAGTATTTTTCAATTTTTTAAAGGAAAATGGATGGTAGCAAGGATTACTTTATATGAAAATAGTATTATTAAAAAATCTAATTAAATTTCTGAGCTGTTTTTCATAAAATCACATCCTTTTTTTCATTTTTGGCCTTAAGTAAACCAATTTTATTTCTGGAAGTCGGGGAAAAATCAGTTATAAGTATCTCTATGACTCTCAGCTATTACGTTTCAACGCAATCAACTTGACAGTTTAGACACTGGCACACCGAAAATTCTTGAATAATATGACCTCTGGCAGCTTACTTTAAATTAAATATAATAGAATTTCCTTATTTAGATATGTACTATTGGGAAATAAAATAATTAAGAATACTTCCATGGTAGACATGAAAATGGCCTAACTTGGCTTTTAGCGAAGAAAAATATCAATCCTAAGTCTGTCTATTTTTTTTTCATGAACTTTTAGTATTCTTTCGAAAACAGTGATATATAAAACCTATTTTACTAAATTAGTTAACTTCCCTTTATTTCGGGAAACTTTTTAATATATTATTTAAACTCAAACTATTTACCACTACTTCTGAGAACGTCTGTTTAACCTCAACATGCCAAAAATAAATAAATGAAATTTATCATAAAAAATCATACTTACAAGTGCCAATGCTGCTATAAATAATATAATGCTCAACTTCATTTTGCTAGCGACTTCTAACGTCTTTGAAAATATTTAATTGTTCAGTGTCAACACAAAACAGTTGACTGATACTAGTCATTCAGTTTCCGAAAATTTATATAGCAGTTTGAGAAACACTTATCGCAATTTTTTTTAACAAAATTAACCACTTGAAGGTCAAGTATTTTACATTTTGTCAATAGGAACCACTCAGAATTAAGTTATTAAAAACTATTGTCTACACCATACTGCGTCAATTTGTCACTGTAACAAAAACAAAATCAATAATTTAGATAAGTTATTTTTTTTCTCTGCTCAGTTTTAGACCTTTAGTCGTGAGGATCATACGGTGCATTGTGGTGACTGCTGAAAATTTATACGATATCTACACGAGGAAAATTTACGAGGAATATTTACTTTTCAAATTACTATATTACTTTTCTTAATTTAAGATAAATTAGCATTAGAAACATTTTCCTTTAATTACATGCATTGAAATGCTGGAGAACCTTATTTACTAATTTGGATGAAGTAGAAATAAGATTGGTGAAATTATTACGAAATTATCTTGCTTTTTAAAGTTATGTACGCAGAAGAAGAAGCTCTGTACTAACTATTAAAATTTGATTTAATTTTCCATACGATGGAAATAAACAAGTGTGTTACTTTTAACTTCACATGATATTACGGTTCCTTTCCCAAAAATAATTTTGAAATGGTTTAAAAAATTTATTTATCTCAGTGAAGTTTTTATAAATATGTGAAACTTGATATACTGTATCATGTATTAATTTTCGCGCTGTCCAGTTTTATTAAAAAACCATATTTCGTACAGCGATTTCTGTTGTATTCATATGCTTGTGGGATCCGGTATCTCAAGCTTCCTGAACACGTGCTGAATTAACAGATGCGACATTGTGTCAATCCATGCCATCAGTAAATTTCATTTGTATGGCTCAGCACCTTGCGCGACTGTATGATTTCTCTGCATAGAAAGTCTTAAAGCTGCAGTGTAAGAACTTCTTAACCCTGACCTGCTATTTTATCAATCAATAATCTCTCCGCAGGTTTTCTTGGCAACCTGCCACAGTCTTTGTTGAAATTATATAATTTATATGAATTTCTTCTTCTTCTTCGGGTGTCATGTGATATACCACACATCGGCAATCATTTGTTCATTTGAACCTGTCTAAATATAGTTGCAGCACACCAGTTTATTACATTGCGGAGACAAGAGTGTTGTTTTCGTCCTGGTCCCCGTCTGCTTTCAATTTTTCCAGTAATAACTTTGGTATGGAGTAACAAGGTCCTCTCAGTATACAGTACAATAGGCCGGCGATATATAATATTAAACTATACGTATTCGAATGTGTAGTGACATAGTTCTATGAGTTTAAAGAAAGTTCTTCATCACATTCCCACTTTTCATATAGAGTAGCACCTAGATCGGTGAAAACTCATCCAATATCAATAATAATCACCATCATTTTTGTTTTGATAATATTGATATGTAAACCGAACTGTTCACTGCACTCACTGAACTTCTTTAATACTGACTGCAGATTCTCAAGGTTGTTAGTCAAGACTATAGCATCATCTGCATAGCGGATATTGTTTATTAGGATGTCATTGATTTTGATACCTCGTGTTTCATAATTTTTTTTATAATACTAACTTTTAGGCAGATTGTCATCATAATGAATTTGAACTAGATATTGCCAATATAGTTCTTTTATTATCTTAATATCTTTATCGTCTATACAGATCTCCCGTAATCTTTCGAACAGCGGCTCATGCTTTACGTTGTCAAAAACTTCCTCGTAGTTAATAAAGTAGATGAAACATCTTGCCCTTCATCATTGCATTTTTGCACAAGTAATTTCGTCGATCTGGGAAGAGCTTGAAACTTCTAGAGAGCGCGTCCCCAGCTGGCGCATAGAGGAATACCTCCCAGATATGGATGGTAGAAGGGACATGAAATACCTCTCACGGATCAACAGGCACCATGACATCATCTGACTTAGATTAAGCTGCTGTCAACAACAATTTTAGCCACAATGGGCTACTGAATTCTAGCACTCAGCAAGAAGTCTGGCCAATGTGGTGTTTTATGGCTGAATACTTATCGTAATGACGAATCAAATTAACACCAGGCTTTTAATCACCAGCGACATGAATATACGCAACCAAGGCAGCATTAGAACAAGATCTCAGGGAAGGGGTGCTAAAAATCACTGGATTAGATCAGGTTGCCAACAACTACTGATGGCAACATAGAATGCAAGTTCGTTAGGAAACGAGGACAAGTTAACATAATTTCTATATGAGCTAAATAAGATTAAGTGGCGAATTGTCGGAATTTTTGAGACAAAACGCAAAGCAGAAAAATGCGTGAGAGTGAATGAAGGACATTTCTTCTTCGGTAAGCAAAATGATGAGAATAGATTTAAGAGCAATGGATATCGATCCATAAGCAAATACCAGCTAATCTAAAACTAATAAAAGCGGTCTCATATATATAACCTTGTAACTTAATAAAAGCGCAAGACTAAAGTTTATACAAGCATATGTTCCAACTGCTGACCAGGATGACGAACAGATTAAAGCCTTTTATAAATATATAACATACAGTTAGGCCAGTGAGAGAATACCCATGCGTCATCAATCTACGAACTTATGAAAGACAGTTTTGAGACCTGTTCATCTTAATTTGTATAAAACTAGTAAAAGGACGGAAAATTAAATATTATTCTTCGAATTCAAGCGATACGTTGAAAAAATCTGACATTATGGGGAGAGAAAGATAGAAAGAGACAACCGAGACAAACGAATCATTTTATTTTATGAGTATAAACTTTTTTTTGACTTCAATCAAAACATTATTTAATTGATAGTCATCGTTCAGAGTTTTATTTACATTGTGTTTTTGAGACATTTTAATCATTCAGATGGATTTTAAACAAAAGATTGTTTTATATAAAAATTAATTATTGTTTTATAATTTGTTACCGGTAAGTAAGTAAACTAAGTCTAGAAGTATAAACATTTCTAACTTTCAAATTTGTCATCGGTGTCTAAATATCCGACACACGTAAATAGTTTTAAAATGTTTTTCTTACTATTTTCAACAGATGTAGCAGTCAAGCATTAAAAATTAGGATAAAGTAACAAGATTCAATTTGTCCTTTTAAATAATATATGATTAAACTCGTAAGAGTCAAGAACAACAACTTGTGCTTAATTCATACTCGTATTTCGAGTTGTAAAAGAGAAAAGGCGGTCTTGTGGAATATGTTTCGTGTGTCCAAGAGGTAAAGAAATAAATTCATTTTTGGAAATAAACATTGTTGATTAGAAATTATTATTTTTAGAAAGTAAACACTGCCCCTAAAATTTCAAGGGAAACTCTATATATCATTAGAAAAAGAAAAGAAAACAATCCAATTATTCCCTCTCCTGTAAAAATAGTCCTCGTCGAAAAGAAAAAAAGCCAGGGATCTTTCCGAAAGAACCAATACATTATACAACATGTATTAAGGAAGTAAGAGTATAATCCATATTATAATATAGGCCAACCTTGATTTATATCAGAGATCTATATTTATTAATCCTAATGTTTTTCTTATTTTTAGATAAACATGTTACTCCAAAAAAGTTTTAATGCTGAGCTCACCAACAGGGAGTGTCTCTAGATAAATCGTCTTTAAGTTTTCTGCTTAGGGAGCTGAGATTCAAATACAAAAAGCTGACAAAAGAAGAGTATTAATTAAAAGAACATGCATTGCTTCTGCAAGAGCCCATTTTCTTCGAAAGTATATAAAAAATCTCAATAGTTCTTATTCAAGAGTAGTTTTTTTTAGACGAATTTAATGGTCTTTTGGATTTACAGTGAATTTCTTATTCACTGTACTATTTTAGTATTTGCCTGTTATGTACTTAGGTAATATTTTTTTTTCCTTTTTTATGCTTTTTTTAAGGATTATTATTTTATTCGCACTTTTTTTAAATTTTATATAATTATTATTGTTGTTGCTTTTCAACCTTAAAAGTATATTTTATAACTGCAGGTAAATCTGATTGTGTTATATTGAATGTTCTTTTTGGTTAAGAAAGGAGTCCCAATTCCACCTCTTCGCGTTTTGTGATTACTTTTTTTTATTATTTCATCGATATTTTCATTTACATAAGAAACTAATATAAGCTGGAATTTTTTCCTTTCCAGATAGTGAATCCAAAAACATAACGACAGTTTCAATATACTATTCAGTCCTTTCTTCGGTGCAAAAGACATTTCTTTATGAATATAGACGTTATATTGCCTAATTAATTTTGACTTAGTTCAGACGAATAATCTTAATGACGCATGGGTATTCTCTCTCTGGACCAACTGTATCTGAGCGTCTACAAGAAATAGAGCTACTTACACGATCATCGAATAGGAGAAAAACAAAAACACTCAGAAATATTCATCGGACACGGATTGGGCACGCGAAATAACAAAGGCCAAACATTACTAAATTTTCTAGAACAAGAAGAAATATATACTGCCTCTTTAAGAAGAGAAAAAACGGAAATGGACTTGAGTCAGCCTCAACGGCCAAACAAAAAAGAGATTGACTCTATACTCAAGCAACACGAATATGTCGACATTATAAACTCATTTACGACGAGAAGCGACCACAGAATGTTTAGAGCTAAAATACTTATTAACGTTAGATTTTAAGGAGTCCGAAAATATAGGCAGCATATAAATAGTGACAGTATACATAAACTAATAGTAAACAAACTCGAGTATAAAGAACAACTGAATAAGAAATTACAAAACTATATCCAACAGTCACAAATAACAAAATCTCACAGGAAATTTTGGAAACAACAAGAAAATTAATGAGGCAAGCAATAAAAAAGAAAGAAAAACTATCCACGGCGAAATATTGATACATAAATAAATCATTTAGAAATGCCAGAACTGATAAAAGGTATATAAATATCATTCAACACATACAACAGACAGCAACGCTTCAGTAAAACTTCATGAAACATCAAACAAAGTGAAAATAAATAGAGGCGTTAAGTAGGGAGATATTATTTTACCCGAACTGTTCATATTAGTCTTAGAAGCCGTTCACAAAATTAAACTGGGACAAAAAAGCAATAAAGATCCCAGGCAAAAAGTTTCAATATATATATATATATATATATATATATATATATATATATATATATATATATATATATATATATATATATATATATATATATATATATATATATATATATGGACTACTGACGCCTGCGACTCGGGGGGTGTCGATCCCGTGTGCGCGTCGGACGCGTTCGTTTTCCGAATGGTTCCGGCCAATCAGGTTGCGAGACCTGCTGCGCGTCATCGGTCCTGTTGCCAGTGTTTGGGGTTGCGTTGCCGAGTTGTAATCTGTTTGGTTAATAAGTGGTACTAGTCGATGTTTTATTAGCAGATTTTTCCAAGTGTTAGGCACTCGCTCGCTATCATCGCTGCTATTTAAGTTGTTGGGCCTCTTTGCAATTTCAATGGCTTCCCTTATAACTCTTGTGGACAAGTTTTCACATCTCGATAGCATTTTTGTGCCTGAGAAATTTATCTTATGTCCTGTATTTAACCAGTGTTGGACCAGAGCAGAAGAAGTTGTTTTTTGCTTGACAGCGTTCATATGTTTGTCTCTTCAGGCGCTTATTTTACGGTTGGTTTGGCCTACGTAACATGAGCTGCATTCTCCGCATGGAATTTCGTACACTCCCTGGTTTTCTAGAAGAATTCTTCCTTTAGGTGTTGGCAGGAGATCTTTTACTTTACGGTCTGTGGTAAAAATGGTGTCAATGTTGTGTCTCCAGAGAATTTTTGCAATCTTGTCTGTGGTGCCTCTTACATAAGGAACAAAAGCTTTGGAGCTATTCTCTTGGTTTCCACGATTTTTTTGGGACAAGTGTTTGTTTTTTAGAGCCTTGTCTATATGTTCTTTTTTATAACCGTTTTTTGTTAGGGCGTCTTGCAGTATGTTCATTTTTTTGTGGTAATTTTCTTGATTTGTGAGGGACTGCGATCGAAACGCAATGAGTGGGTTTTCTGTAGACAGTGTGCGAAAGCAAGCCATCCTCTTTTCTTTTCAGTAGAATATCTAGAAACGATAGTTTCCTTTCCTGTTCTGTCTTCATGGTGAACTTGATTTTGGGATGATGTATACTGTTTATGTAATCCAGGAAACCTTTGAGATTTTCTTCTCCATGTTGCCAGATAACGAATGTGTCATCCACGTAACGCAGCCCCAGTCGTGGTTTGTATGAAGAGGTCTCCAAAGCTTTTGATTCAAAGTCTTCCATAAATAAGTTAACGAGTGCAGAAGATAGCGGCGATCCCATTGGGGCTCCTTCGACTTGCTTATATCGTCGGCCTTCATAAGTAAATTAGGTGTTATCAAGACAGTGTCTAGCTAATTCGATGATATATTTTGACAGATTGTATTTGTTTTCTATTACAGTAAGAGCCTCTTTAACTGGTATTTGCGTAAAAAGGGATGTTACGTCAAAACTAACTAGACATTCTTTTTCTTGTAAACGTATGTTTTTGATTATTTCGCAAAAATGTTGCGATAATATGGGGAACTAAAACAGCTCTAATCAACTTAAACAACGACACAGCAGAAACTATTCGCCAAGAAATTTCAGCCGTTTTACGCAAAGCAAAACCTCCAAAAAGTAATATATTTGCAGGAGAACATCGAGCCTTATAAGACCCGCGCAAAGATACCTCGATCGTAATACTTCCAGCTGACAAAGGAAATTCGACAGTGATCCTAAACAAAATAGACTATCATGAAAACATGATCGCCCTACTAAATGATCGGGCTTACAAGCCAATAAACAGAAACCATACCACTTATCTTTAAAAGACCACCAAAACATTGATCAGAGCATTTCCCTTACCGAAGAAATAAAGAAGAAGATCACACCAAGAGAAAAATCATCAATATATCCTAAACTTTATGGCTTACCCAAAATACACAAGCCTGGAGCCCCCTTGAGACCAATTATAAGCTCTGTTGGCTCTCCAACTCAGGCCTTAGCAAAACATCTAACCACCATTCTCCAACCCTTCGCCGAAAAAACAGCCTCCTATGTTAAAAACTCGCAACATTTTTGCGAAATAATCAAAAACTTACGTTTACAATAAAAAAAAAATACCAGTTAAAGAGGCTCTTGCTGTAATAGAAAACAAATACAATTTGCCAAAATATATCATCGAATTAACTAGACACTGTCTTGATAACACCTATTTTACATATGAAGGCCGACGATATAAGCAAGTCGAAGGAGCCCCAATGGGATCGCCGCTATCTCCTGCACTCGCTAACTTATTTATGGAAGACTTTGAATCAAAAGCTTTGGAGACCTCTTCACACAAACTACAACTGGGGCTGCGTTACGTGGATGACACATTCGTAATCTGGCAACATGGAGAAGAAAATTTCAAAGGCTTCCTGGATTACATAAACAGTATACATCATCCCAAAATCAAGTTCACCATGAAGACAGAACAGGAAAGAAAACTACCGTTTCTAGATATCCTACTGAAAAGAAAAGAGGATGGCTTGTTTTCGCACACTATCTACAGAAAACCCACTCATACCAACAGATACCTCAACGCCGATTCACATCACCACCCCGCCCAATTATTTACAGTAGTGAAATTACTTGCGTTTCGATCGCAGTCCCTCACAGATCAAGAAAATTACCACAAAGAAATGAACATACTGCAAGACGCCCTAACAAAAAACGGTTATAAAAAGAACATATAGACAAGGCTCTAAAAAACACTTGGCTCCAAAAAATCGCGAAAACCAAGAGAATAGCTCCAAAGCTTTTGTTCCTTATATAAGAGGTACCACAGAGAAGCTCGCAAAAAAATTCTCAGGAGACACAACATTGACACCATTTTCACAACAGACCGTAAAGTAAAAGATCTCTTGCCAACACCTAAAGAAAGAATCCTTCTAGAAAACCAGGGAGTGTACGAAATTCCATGCAAAGAATACAGCTAATCTTACGTAGGCCAAACCAACCGTAAAATAAGCGCTAGAAGCGACGAACATATGAACGCTGCCAAGCAAAAAACAACTTCTTGTGCTCTGGTCCAATCCTGGTTAAACATAGGTCATAAGATAAATTTTTCAGGAACACAAATGCTATCGAGATGTGAAAACCTGTCCACAAGAGTTATAAGGGAAGCCATTGAAATTGCAAAGAGGCCCAACAACTTAAATAGCCGAGATGATAGCCATACACTTGGAAAAATGTTCTTATAAAACATCAACCAGTACCACTTACTAACGAAAGTGGTCACGACTCGGCAACGCAACCCCAAACACTGGCAACAGGGCCGATGACGCGCAGCAGGTCTCGCAACCTGTTTGGCCGGAACCATTCGGAAAACGAACGCGTCCGACGTGCACACAGGACCAACAGCACCCGAGTCGCAGGCGTGAGTTAGCTCGTAGACGCCATACAGTGAGCTTTGAAAATGGTAAATGAGATTTCATCGAAACGTCAGCTGCCTTACAGTCCTGAGAGGGACGCAAGCACATACACGGGATGCCCGAAAACTTTCGATTACATATATATATATATATATATATATATATATATATATATATATATATATATATATATATATATGAGAAAGTCGGTGAGCATCACCAAACAAAATAATACAAAAAATTAGATAGAGTTGGGCGGCCTGGAAAACTGAAAGCCGAACTAAATAATAACCTCCCCCTAAAGCTGAGAGCCAAATTTTACGACAAATGTATTTTACCTGTGACCACCTACATCTCCGAAACTTTTGTTTTAAATAGGCAAATGCTGCATAAACTCGAAGTCCATCAAAAAGCAAGTCGCATTAAATCTATTACGTCGTTTCTTAGCTGATCCCTTTGACCTTCGATCATACCCTAGATTTAAACAACAATAGATTTGTTTGAAGGCTGTTTATGGTCGATGAGGGAGACGCTTTTTTGATGTTTGACAGACATAAACTTATTTATTTATCTTGTCTTTCAGTTTAATTGCTTGTCGTGACTTTTTCGGTGTTTTTAAGTGTTAGAAATTACTATAAATGCGAAGTTTACAATTAATATTAACAAAAAGAGGATTCAAAAACTTATTTTAATCGGTAAATATTGTTAGATATTGTTTACATATTGAAAATAACAATAATAATAATTTAGGCAACCATATATTCATACTTTATTTTCAGAACTGACGTACCTATGATACTCGTTTAAATAATGCAATTAGAAAAAGATAGCATAAAATCGGTATGTCTGTACCAAGAAATTACATATCCATTGTTTATCAACACTTTTTTAAATATAAATAAAAATATTATTACGTTATTCAGCGTTCAAACAACCAGGCCCTAGTTCTGACGTTATATTACTTCTACAGAGGTATGTTCGAAGCCTTTAACTTATAGCGGAAAGCTTTGTTGGATCAAACCAACGCTCATCAAAAGGCGATTTTAGTTTGGAAAAAATGTTTTATAAAATATGAAGGAGCCATACGATTAGGAAAATTCAATATTAAAATGGTATTGTTACGCAATAAATAAGGCTACTTAAACAATATTTCACTTATGATATTAATTAAGGTTTAATAGCAAAAGTAAATTACTTTCTAGTTTCTAAAAACATTTAGTGAACGGCACAGAAATGTCGCAAAAAATAAGTTTTGGATATTGATAGCTTAGTTAACCTCCTCTTGTCAGCTACCATAATTTGTCAATCTGTAGAGGTGTTGTTTTAAAAAATAAACTAGTTTAGTTAGCGCCTTTAAATTAAAACTGTTTACTTTTTGGTTATTTAAATAAAATAAATTTGACTCTGTTAAAGTGTCATTATTTCGAAGCAATGAAAAACTGCTTTTCTTTTTAACATACTCACATATTCAGAAGTCAACACAAAATCCGGTGAAATCATTCATATACTACTATGACCTATTGAATAATTTTATAATGCATTAATTCTTCATGCTTACAAAAATTTTATCCATCTGATCGTGTTTGGCTAACGTTATCTATCAAATTCATCATCTTAACCTTTAGTGTTTCCTTGGTCCTGAGTTTATATTCTTGCAGGTAAAATTTTATGTAAACGGAATAAATAATCTTCTGATTCATATTTGCGTTGATAACATATTTTATACTTCATAATAATATTGCAAATCAACTTTTCGGACAGGTGCCTTATTTCTTTTTGGCAAGCTCATTATAATTTCTCTATTACTAGTACCCAATACTCGTTAAGATACATTAAAGATAATTTTCTTTTGTAACTTAATATTAAAACCAAGTAAACTCCATCCAATATGACAATGACAATGACCACTTTTGTGAAGATTGAGTTATTTAAGTTTCATGTATTATTTTTACAGCTTCACCGATAGCAGTGAACATAATTCTTTCAGGTTAGTTTAATTTGCACTGAGCTACAATATTGAACCTCATGATGATACTGGCAGAGTTACTATCAAATAGTATTTCATATTGCCGATCTCATGCCATTCCAGGTATTGCTAAACCAAAAAAAAATTCTTTTGTAGTTAGGATTATTTAATAACTATTATTGCAGTGGCTTGGGAGCATCTAACCTGTTTACGCTAATTTAAATTAGTACTGATGTACTCCTAGTATAATAACTTTGTATATTCTCCTCTTGATTACGTTTTTTACACCGAAAACCGTTTCTTCCTAGTGTCATCTTGGTCACGTCTAAATAAGAATTCTTGTTTTTTCGTCATGTTTCATGAATGGTTCTTTATTATTGCTATAATCGTCCTAGGATATATTGATATTTTTATGATTCTCTTCTATTTTCCCGAAGTTTACAAAAATAAATTTCCAGTCCAACCATTCTTAGAGCCCGACCTATTTTTAAATCGCTTAAAACATCACTAAAACTATTTATTGTTAAATCTCGCTTGCTTTCTTCAGACCAATCAAATAGTTTAAACGATTTCACATAAGCTTTGAAAAATTCCAATGTGTGTTATACTAAAAAATTCTTAATGCCACAAATTTAGTAATTATTTATGACGAGTATCATTGGTGGATTTCTAGTTCCAGTCTGCAATATATCAAAGTCGTAAAAGAAGGATGTGCAATATATTTCATTGGTCTCATACGTTGAAAAATACAATAAGTTGAGTTGAATATGTTTTTTTGCACCTATTTTCAATAGATAAAAAATATTTTGATACTGATATTTATCACTATACATATAATCGATATCGTCAATTCAAATTACTGTCAATTTTGCAAACTATTTCATTATTATTTATTTTAAATGATAGTATATTTAACTTTAATTGGCTCTACCTGAAACTCTAAATAACATTTACATTCATTAAACAAAACTGATTGTTATAATACGATTTTTTTTAATTTACCTTCACTTGTAATACTCTGATAAATATTAACCATCAGTACAAAGATTTTGCAGCATTATCATCGACCATTTAAAACAATATTTACTGTATCATTTCTATAAATAATGGCTAAGATAATGGCTTTCAAGATTATGTTTTAATTTTCAATTCTATATTAAAAATTTCATTGAGTAATAAAGAATAATAAACCACATGAAATGTTTTTATATGATCAAAGAAAAATACCATAATTTATTTTGACTGTCAGATTCTTAGGAGAATAATTTGATTTCTTTTCTTACCGTCTCTGAAAGCCTTTGCATACCAAAATACTCTAAAAAGTATGTCGGTATTGTTGACCATTTAAATCAGAAGAGTCCCAACTTCTTGTTCCGTTGACTACGACTCAGTTTTTATGTTTTTCACAGACCCCCCTCTCTGTTCTCGGAATATTGAATTTTTAAAATTTTATCAATTTAAAAGTGAGTTTAACTGCCTTAGTCTGGTGATCGACGCACAACATGGCGAGTCGGCAAAGTATAAAAAATATCGACATAATAGCAGACACTAGTAACGTTTTTCATAATATCTTAAACTTACTGTATAGTGGAAAATTAAAAAAAAAAGTTGGAGTTACAAGTCATAACTTTATTAATTAAAACACAAAATTAAATCGTGTAAAATTCTTACATACATTAAATACACCAGTACTTCTATTTTACTCTGTCATTGCAGGTAGGGGTAGCGCATAGTGCTTCACCCGCCATAAACTTTGTCGATAGTTATAAAATACTTTTAATGAGACAGATAAGCTAGATGCTTTGGTAGCACAATTGTAACATTTGGTGGAATTTAGGCAGGTTTAATTTTAAATCTCCTCTGCTTACTATTTCCAATATGGTCCTTTTTTTACAAAATTGGAAACTGGGCAGAAACCTTTTCACGAGGTATGAAGATGGAAATGCTATCAAAAACTTTCTTACGATCGTTAATAATGCAAGCGAATTTGCAGGTAGGTCCTCTGAAGCCAAAATTGCTGATACTTGTAGTGAACATAACCCGATTCTCTCTATCCCCCCACTCCTCGACCTTGACCTTGACCTTGCTTCACCCCTCTTTGGCCCCGCCCACATGTCCTTGTCATTGACCTTGAAAGTGCACGTGTGCTTTGGCCTTGGCCTTGTGTTCAAGGTTGTGTGTGTGACCTTGACCTTGGCCTTGGTCGAGACGACCTTGATTTTGTTGAAGGTCATCTTGGGTATGTGACCTTGAAGATATGTTACGTGGTTGGGGGTGACCTTGAATGGTTTTATATAAGGTATGGGGCAGTTTCATTCATCAGTTGGCTCTGACTTGTATAGGTAGTACATGTGTTAATATTTGACAAATCATGGCATATGTTTGTGAAAATTGCGGTTCTAAGTTTACTAATATTTATAATATGAGACGTCATCAAAGAGAATCGTGTGCGGCGAGATTTAATGAAGTGCCTGGAGGAAAACGGCTCCGAATTGAAGAGTATACATCGACGATTCCGGTAATTAATTGCGCCACATGTAATGTAGATGTTCCAATAAATCATATGTCAGCGCATAAACGAACACAACAACATAAAAATAATTCATGTTTGCCGGTATGTCATGGTGTGCAACTCGTTGAATGTGCCTTCAAAAGGAGAATTGCAACCTATCGGGTTAGCAGTGATATGGAGCATTCCGATTACGTAATGTTCTTTGCAGACATTAAATCCAAGGTGGTGGAACTTGTTAATAATTTATTGCGTGTGCATCATGCTTTAAAAGTTAACATGACAGCTGTTGGCGAGTACATGCTTCCATTACAAGAAATATTCAGTGAAAAATCCTTCAACACTGCTAATCAAATAATTAGTGTAGAAAGTGATTTGGATGCCGTTTACCATTCTTTCACCGAATTAATAAAAACGCAGGCGACAGAGTTCCAGGAGAAAGATTCAGGTATGGAAAAATCAAAACCCGATATATTAAACTGATTTTTATATATTATTTTTCTTGTTATAGGATGGGTTCTTGTGCGAATTTTATACTTGGAAGTTGGTATCAACAAGTATATGCCTATGGGTGGCTCATCATACATCAAGTTGCCGTGTTCTATTGAAAAGAAAGGAGCTGTCGTCAATGTGATTAACCAGGACGAATTTTGCTTTGCGTGGGCTGTAACATCAGCATTGTTTCCTCCAACAGCAGAGCCTTCACAGAAGACATCCTACCCCCATTTTTCTAGAGTGCTAAATGTAACAGGTATGGATTTTCCAGTAAAATTACGTGACATTAAAAAATTTGAGGAAATGAACAACATATCAATTAACGTATACGGTCTGGAATCTAAATATGAAAATAATGAAGTAATACATGAAGTTATTGGTCCACTGAGGTATGCGTCAAAAAAGTTGGATAGGCATGTAAATTTATTGTTAATTACAAAAGACTGTAGTAGTAAAGATGGCGGTGAACATTTTTGTGATACGACTTGTTCAAAGAGTCATTATTGTTGGATTCGGGATTTATCACGTTTAGTTTCAAGTCAAATTAGTTGTCAACAACATAAAATATATTTCTGTGATGGTTGCCTCATTTATTTTAGTACACCGTCAGCTTTAACTTTACATCAAAGCTACGATTGTAACCACATTTTCACGCAAACACCCTCAGTGGATTTAAAAATCGATAAATTTGGAAAGAGTGTGCCGGAAAATATTTTAAAATTCGAGGGTATAGAAAAGCAAATGCGCGTTCCATTCGTGGTTTATGCAGATTTCGAATCTGTTTTAAAACCCGTTGAAACGGTACAACCAAACCCACAAAATTCTTACACTGTAAAAAAGTTTTTAACATGAACCATATTCTTTTGCTTATTTAATTAAATGCTCTTTTGACGACTCACTTTCGAAATTTGAGCTATTTCGGGGGAATAATGCAGCTCAAGTCTTTGTGGATCGTATCGAGTGTGATTTAAGGGCTCTATACAACACATATTTAAAAGACATTAAGCCTATGAAACCGTTAACGCCTGAAGAAAAAAGGGAGTTTAATGATGCTAAAATATGTGGTATATGTGAAGGCCCTTTTGAAGAGGGTGAGATTAAAGTACGAGACCACTGTCACATAACTGGTGCAAAAAGATTTGGTGCTGCACATTCCGTTTGTAATTTAAATTATAAATTACCCACTTTTATCCCTATCATATTTCATAACTTAAGCGGCTACGACAGCCATTTATTTATAAAAGAGTTATGTAAATATGGGGATAAAATTGGTGTTTTGGCTCAAAGTAAGGAAAAGTACATATCATTTACCAAAAGCATTTATGTGCACGATTATTTTGATAGTAAATGTGGAAAAGTCAAGAGGAAATATTTAAAGTTGCGATTTATTGATAGTTTTAAATTTCTGTCAACATCTTTGTAAAATTTAGGCAGCGGTTTAAACGACGACGATTTTATTGAAACGCGGAAACATTTTTCAAATATCAACCAATTTAATTTGATGCGTCAAAAGGGTGTTTTTCCCTATAGCTTTATTGACTCTATAGAAAAAATGGAAAATACATGTCTTCCAAGTAAAGATGAATTTTATGATAATTTACGGGAAGAACATATTAGCGATGAAAGCTATAGAAGAGCAAAAGAAGTATGGCACTTGTTTGGGTGTAAAACTTTGGGGGACTATTCGGACGTGTATTTAAAATCAGATGTGTTGCTATTGTGTGATGTTTTTGAGCAATTTCGGAATAATTGTTTAAAATTCGATAAACTTCATCCAGCACATTACTATACCCTTCCAAGTTTATCATTTGATTGTATGCTACGTATGACTAAGGTAGAGTTAGAGCTCTTAACTGATATAGACATGATTCATTTTTTTAAGAAAGGTATACGCGGCGGCATAAGCCAGTGTACAGAAAGGAAGCACATCGCTAATAATATTTTTTTACCAGACTATGACCCAACAAAACCTTCTTCATTTATAACATACCTTGATGCTACAAATCTATATGGTCATAGTATGTCACAAGCATTACCATATGGTGGTTTTCGATGGTTAAGCGAGCGCGAAATTCTGGATTTAAATATTATGGCTGTTGGTGATGATAGTTTGCATGGCTACGTTTTGGAAGTGGATGTGCATTATCCGACTGAGTTGCATGATGCACATTCTGATCTTCCATTTCTAGTAGAAAATATCATACCGCCAACAGAAAACTCTAAATTGCCGAAATTAATTCCTAATTTACAAGATAAAAAAAATACATTGTACACTATAGAACTTTAAAACAAGCCATCGCCAACGGCTTAGTGGTAATGCAAACCCATCGAGTATTACAGTTTAAGCAATCAAAATGGCTAAAATCGTATATTGATTTTAATACCAATTTACGTAACAAGGCCACCACAAAATTTGCGAAGGACACTTTTAAATTAAAAAATAACGCGATATTTGGTAAAACTATGGAAAATGTGGAAAATCGAAAGGATATAAAATTAGTAACACATTGGGATAACAGTGTAGGCAGAAATGGAGCTAGAGCACTAATATCCCGCCCCAATTTCAATAGTAGCTCGATATTTACCGAGAACTTTGTTGCTATACATATGAATAAAGTTAAAATATTGTACAATAAGCCAATTTATATCGGTTTTTCCATATTAGATATATCAAAGACTGTAATATACGATTTTTATTATAATTTTATTAAATCCAAGTTTGGCGATGATGCTTCGTTACTTTACACCGATACTGACTCGCTTATATTAAAAGTGTATACGGAAAACTTTTATCAAACTATATCAGAAAACCCCGAAAAATTCGATACATCAAATTACCCCGAAATTAATAATTTCAGCATAATTAAAAGTAATTCTGTAGTTGGTAGAATGAAAGATGAGTTTCCTGGTGATCCGATAATAAGTTTTTATGGTACCGACGCGAAGGCTTATTATGTAAAGTCCATTAATAATGAATTAAAAAAAGCCAAAGGTATCAAAAAATGTGTTATCGAGAAAGACCTTCATCAGGAAGACTACCAAAGAATTGTTGAACGGGGTGGTTTGATATTAAGAAAGATGAAGACATTTAGAAGTGAATTACATAACATTTATACCAACATAATAAATAAAGTAGCATTGTCACATAGCGATGATAAACGTTATGTAATTCCCAGTTCAACCAAAACTCTACCTTGGGGGCATGCAGACATAGATTTTTACAAAACAGACCCGGAAGAAAACAAATTTAGTCACCGTGTTGGAATCATTTCTAAGTCAGGACAGCACGTAATCTGGAAAATCCATATTTCATTATTTGTATTGTTTTTATTATTTCTATTAAACATACAAAATTAATATGTAACGATAGTATTGTAATTTTTTTTTTTTTTAAATAAAAAACATGTATTCATTACTTGATTGCTTTTTTATTGAACCTTTATTTTAAAATTATAAATATAATGAAGTGTCGACAAATAACAAACTGTAAAAGTTATTGTTGAAAAATTTGTCTAATAGTAAATTAAACGCACAGGTCTACGAGTAAGTGTTTAATGTGAAACAGGTTTGCTGATAAGATCCTCCATAGTCTTTTCAATTTTCAACATTCTAGAGTTAAGTTCATCACGCAGTTCGTCTTGC
Source organism: Diaprepes abbreviatus (assembly GCA_034092305.1). NCBI lineage: Eukaryota > Metazoa > Arthropoda > Insecta > Coleoptera > Curculionidae > Diaprepes > Diaprepes abbreviatus. Next base: position 2,194,791 of record JASJET010000182.1, on the reverse strand, counting down.
CTAAGTTCATATATTGCAATAACAGTATCATCAATGTATCCTCTAAGTTCTTGACCGGTTTCAATTAATTTCTTGCGTACGTAACCTTCAAATTGGTTTCTGAATATATCTTTAATAACAATTGTTGAGTCATGTAAAGCTTTCTGCGTATCTTGCACACACTGAGCAAGGTTATTATCAACATAATTTCGTGTGGTCGCATCGTCTCCTTCAAGAGGTTCTGCTAAATAGCACAATCTTTTGCTTCCCATGTCGTAATCTCCATTAGGTGTAAGTTTAAAACCTATTCCTGAAGGACCTCGCATAAAGTTAAAATCCTTAAATTTTCTTTTGCGACCGAACTTATCAATAGTGTTTACTTCTGACATTGTTATGTGAGACTGATTTGAAACCATTAGATTTCACCCTAATATATGGTTCTATTTCATTAATAAACGGACTCTGCAGAAAAATATGGATTGCAAAACGTATTTTAGGTGATGTTTAATAAATACACGTACAGATTCATTTTACTATTGTTTTATTGAAAAAAAAATTAAAATATAACAAAAGATTGAGTTTACTTTTTATTATTAAAAAAAATAAAAAATATAACAAACAAAAAAATTAAAAATTAAGAAATAAAATACATGTTAATTTCTTCTGTACAGGTAAGCTTCTTCTATGACCCAATTTCTTCTCTGGATGGCACGTTCATTAATGTCCTTGAACTGGTAGTAAACTAGTCCACAAAAGCCGCATTGTACAAATTTAACCCTGAAAAGGTCAATGTAGTTGAAGTCGTACGTAAGATCATTTCGCCAGCAGATACCTAGTCTTTTACAATGATGACAAGTTAAATAAAAAGCTTTTGGTATATGACTGTATCTTTTGGCTGCTTCACTAGGTTGTTCATCAGTTGGCAACATGATGTTTGAATATGTTGTACTTTTCAATCACGGTACTCTAATTATGTATTACTTTTTAAAATAACCTTGACAGGGCCAAAAAAAAAGATCCTTGAAAATTACAACCTCGAAAACGACCCTGACATTGACGGGTACTTTGACCTTGGCCTTGGCCTCGCATCTGACAAGTTTAGTACTATATTTATATGCTTCTTTAAAATAACCTTGACAGGGACAAAAAAAAAATCCATGAAATTTACAACCTTGAAAACGACCCTGGTATTGCCGGTTACGTCGGCCTTGGCCTTGGCCTTGCATCTGACAAGTTTAAATATTATACTTAATGCATCGAACAAAAGGAATAAAGGTGGTGTAGTGGGGGAAATGGGCATAAAAGCAGACTTGCTGGCTCGAGCTCTTCACAGTTCGTCAGAACACCAAACAGTACAGTGCTAAGATAAAGTTAATTGTGTGAGTTTTAATATCGAAGATGTCGAGTGTACGGTCTCTTTTAAATGCTCTTGACGTGAGCTGCGGTTCGCAGCAAGGCATGCTGGATAACATGAGTGGTTTGGAAGTGTTAAGTCCGGGGGTATTCGAGAACTGAAATGGCATGGAGCATGAAGATGCCGAAGACCGAGCCCTCAATGATGGTCGCGACGAAGAGATAGTTCAGTCGGCAGCGCAATTCCTCGAATGCTGGACGGAGGAGAAGGAGCCAAAGATAAATGTGATTAGTGATGTGGTTGTGCGAAAAGCATCGCGGCCTAGGGAATCTTCTCCGAAAGCTTCGAAATTGAAAAAGCTCTTGACTATGCGGAAGTCGGAAATCGCCGATAAAAAAACATTTTATTCGGCGATTAAAGGTGTGGGACAAGGGAAGAAGAAAAAGTTTAACTTTAAGCGTCCCTCCACCCCTGTTCCATTACCCGACTTCCTAAAAACAGCACCAAAAGAGCCATTGTCGGTAGAAGTTGAAGTGATAGAAGGCCCCGATGGACCAATACCACCAACGCCACCAACACCAGCCAGCGTAGAGAAGGAAATAGTGTCGGAGGTGAAGTCTTCCCCAGCACCACTGTCGCCGATATTGGGGTGCCGGAAACACATGAAGAAGCGGTTTAAGCGGTGTTTTGAAGGCGATGAAGTTTCCGCTGCTTCGTCGTCGTCGTCGTCATCGTCATCGTCTTCACCAAATAAAACCGCTTCTTCTTCGTTAATATATTCGGAGCCATCGCAGCCGGAGTGGGTCGAAGACTTCACCAACTCTCAGAAGAGCAAATTGACAGACATTTATGAAATGAAAAAACGCTTAGTGAAAGAAGTGAACGAGTGTGACAGTGACATTTTAGAACTTGAAAGACAATTAGAGATAAAAAAAAGGTGAAATCTGCGCGGTTAAAAAGACAATTAGAGGAATTTAATAAATTATGTAGTAGGTGTTAGGTAGTTGTAGATATTAGTTTTTAATTTATAGTATTAAGTTTGTAAATATATATATATATATATATATATATATATATATATATATATATATATTGTAGTTAATAAAAAAAGTGTTTGATCAAATATTTATATTTTATAATGAGAATAAAAATGACTTGAAAATTTATTTTTGTGTGTTATTTCATATAGGCCCTGTCCCACATAATATTAGGTAATAAAAAAAAAGAGTGAATAATCCACTAAAACTACGCAATAGCAATAGTTGTAAATATTTTCTGATAATATTTACAAGTATGCTAAAACATGGTTCGGTTTATGAAGTTAAGGTTCTGTCGCCAGAACTTCTAATACTTTGTATCTCAATATTGTATGTTTTTATGAAACAAACATAAAATATTGGTTACAAAGTATTATAACCAACTAAAACTACGATCAAATTATTTTGTGGTCCTGAAAAGGACCGTTTGGTTGTAAAACATGCGACTCTTTTATTGTGTTGTGGAGTCGCACGGCCCGTCATCATCAGCGGGGGTGGTGGTGTTGTCCTCTGTATATTCGATGATGAACCGCCAAAGTTCATCCCATCTGAGATCGTTCAACTCCCACTCCAGACAATTCTCTGTGGTAGAATCTACCACAGGGCATTGGATGGGTTGTTGTTGTTGTTGTTGTTGAGTCGCAGACATGTTGAACTAAAATGATTGTAATAAGTATTGGTGGTCGTATATATAGAGACAAATTAATGGTGGGGGGTGAAAACAAATGTCGTATTACGTATTGAGACCAAAAGTTGTTTGTGGTCTCAAATACGAACGAACGATTTAGCTGGGTTCCACCAGCACTTAAAGTTTTAATACTTTGTATATACAACAATATTATTGTATATTCTATACATACAATATTAGTAACAAAGTACTAATATGTACTAAAACTACGATCAAAGTATTTTGTGGTCCTGAAAAGGACCGTTGTTGTGTGCCCTTAAAAAGGGCCAGGGAGAGTGTGGGGCTTATGGTGCCCCATCCTCGCTGGTCGACCACCAGCTTGACGAATCGCAGGGGCCTTGTGGGTCGTCGGGTGTTGGTGATGCTGGAATTTCCAGCACCGCATCTTCCGTCGAGTCCGGCTCTGGCTGCGGCGACGGAGTTTCGAGTCTTTGTAAGACCCAATCGCCCGCATCGTCTAATTCCACTAGACCCGGATCATGGTCATATACTAGCGGAATCGGCTCAAGTCGTCCCAACGTAGGACGTCAATTTCAAAATCCACCTCGTCGTCGTCGTCGAAGACTTGCAGGTCTCCAACGTTGTCGGCTACGGTGTCATCACTAAAGATGGATGAGCCTCGGCTGGCGGGTCTTTCTTCCTCCATGTTCATCGTATGAGGGTTGATGAATATATGACTGTGTAACTGGCCCAGTCTCATATATATTGAACTACCCCCCACCCCACCAACGGATTCTAAATGTTATGTATTGGTGAGAGCTTATAGAATTATTGATTTTTTCAAAAACTTTAAATAAGGAATTAGATTTGTTTAGACAATAAGACTTATTCTTAATATTTTGTGAAGAATACATTACAAAAAAAAAATAATAGAAACCTTGTTTGAACTGTTAACATTTTCATAGGTTCTCAAGCATATAACTTGGCACTTAAGCTACGAGACAAATCGTCGTTAAACGAATATCTCGCCCCATAAGTGACGATTACTAAACTACGATCAAAATATAATGTGGTCCTGAAAAGGACCGTTTTTGTGGCCCTAAAAGGGCCTGGGGGGAGGGTGGGGTGCCTACCGTGGAGTAATACCCAACGATATTAACACCGACCTAGGTGCAGCCCTTGGTCTTCTCATTGGCGGCACCGTCGTCGTCGCTGGTGGTGTCGGCGTTGCAGGCGGTGCCGAAGGTGCCGCTCCTGGTGCGGTACCCCCGCACTCCTCACACTTGCATATTTTGCCGGGCACGAATGGCCTGACAATGCCAATGATCCTTTTTGGACTTAGAAAAAAAAAATTTAAAAAAAAAAAAAAACTCCCCTACAACTTCCACATACTCCCGTTCGGCGGCCCTAGCCTCCTAACTCGAGAATTTCAATTTTTTCGTCTAAATTTTTTGTCATTTTTAAGATTTTCCAAATTTTTGTATGTACCATTGTATTCTACTCAAAATTCTAGGTAATTAAAGTGCTTTTATTTTTTCTCTATCTTGAACGGTTCCCGAGCTACAGCGCTTTAAAGAATTCAAATTACTAACTTTCTATAACCCTTTTTTTCAAATTTCATTTTTTCGAATTTTCAAAAATACTACAATATGTAGAAAAAAATTCTCGCTTTAATTTCCCAATACCGTTTTTCTCTAAATCTTCAACTTTAGCGCGTATTCAGCATTTTCAAAAAAAAAAAATTAAAATTTTTTTACACCATCGCATTCTCCTCAAAATTTTGGGCTATCGAAGTGCTTTTATTTTTTTTCTATCTTGAACGGTTCACGAGCTACAGCGCTTTAAAAAATCCAAATTACTAACTTACTATAACCCTTTTCTTAAAATTTCATCTTTCCGAATTTTGAAAAGTACTACCATATGTAGAAAAAAATTCTCTTTCTAATTTCTTAATATTATTTTGCTCCAAAACTTCAACTTTGGCGCGCATTCACCATTTTTCAATTTTTTTTTGAAAAAAATTTTTTTTACTTTTTTACTATCGAGAAAAATGCTTGCTTATAGTACTCGATTTCCTCTATAATTTTTTCCTATACCTTTTTTCCCTATTCCTAACCGTTACTTTCCTACAAATTTTCTAAATCGTTGTTTTCATATTTTGCCTTAAAAATTTTTTCTTGTGTTATTTAAGCTCTTTTTTCCACTTAATAAACCACCATTTTCTAAATTCCCGTACTCTTTTCTTAAAGAGCGGGCTTTTCCGCCAGCTTTTTTTTTGGTTGGGTTTCAAATAAATATAAAACTACTACTTCACTCATTACAAATTTATTGATTCAAGAACATTATTTTGTGTTACATATAATAGATACATTAAAATATAGATTTATTGGTCACCGAACCGTTTAATACATTATAACTAAAAAATGAGTCGTGAATAACTAATGCGTACACTTTAGTGTCTTTGGGGAATTTATTCTTTCTCGTTTGGAACTCCAATTTTACATCCACTGTCGATGAGTTAATCGCCTCTGGTTGATGACTGCAATTGATAATAAAAACGGGGTTTTTCATATATTCCGCGAACGTTATCATCGGATCGTTTATTTCGCGCCCGTAGTAGCTGCTTTGGAAGTTTTCGTAATTGTAATAGGCTGCTGCGTACAGTTTCTTGGCGAAATCTAAATTCCATCTTTCGTATGGATAAACGGTTGAATTCAGATACAGTCTAATGTCGCATACGTCGGCGTGGGTAAACTGGGTTGCGTTTTTTTCTTTCTTGTCGCAATTATTGCTGTTTTGAAACCCGACGATTATATAGCGCGGTCTTTCCAGACTTGTACTCGTTCTCAAGGCCCACACGTCGGAAGATGTTTGCCTTAAAGCTGGTAATTCGTACAGATCCCATTTACGATATGCCATTTGAATACTGGCATTGTTTCCTCCTTTATTAATGCGAGACAGTATTTTCAATTTTTGCTTGTCGTCTGGAATGATGTGACGAATTTTCCATTCGATTTTGTCGATACTAATTTCTGCCTCTACTTCGCCGACGTAACAATTGGTAAAAGTGCGAGCTATAATCATAATAAGCTCTTGTTTTACGTTGAAAACACCTTTTGCGTAATCTTCGGCGAATCCCATAAGATATTTTTAGGATAATTTCCCGAAGAATACGTTACTTGCCGTGTCTACGATATCTTGGTTTGCTTCGTCGAGACCCCATCCGCACGTCATGAGAGATCTTTGTTGCAAACTTCCGAATGAAACCATGGTTTTTAATGTCGTCGTAACTCCAGGTTTACGAACCACGGCGACCTGCTCACCTCCCATCTCGTAGCGAATTTCATCGAACAAAAATGCGAGGGTATTATTTGATAAAAAACATCTTTTCGTTGCGTCTATGGGTTTAAATTTATATGTAACTTTCGGCGATATCCAGTATAATATCTTGAAAATTAATGGGGATACGGACTTCATCCGAATTGTTGAATGATGGAGATCCGTATGGTTTATACGTATGCTCTTCTAGACTAATAATGGAATTGTCCAAGATGGGCTCGGAGAAAACCTCTATTTTATCGCTGGTGGTGGAAATCATTTTCGCACTTTAAGACCGATTGATTTTAAAAATTTATAGTCTTCGGCAGATAACTGTTGAGATGTTTGTGATCTAACGTCTGGACGACGACTAACCTTGACGTTAACTCTTCTTTTACTTTTATTATGTTTCGGCGGTTCCCCCATCTTAGTCGACAGCACACACAATTGACGATTGAAGCAAAAACCCATTTCTATGAAAGTTTCTTCAGTTCCAATTTCACGATTATTTTCTCGCCTTGAAAATTGATTAGATCACCGCTATCGTCCAAGATGCGAAGAGTAATGTTGTCGATAAACTGACGTCCTGCCGGCATTAACGGCATATAAATATTATTTTGTGGTTCTTTACTGATTTTGTAACCGGGCTCCACGTCGATATCGAATTCGAACAAGGTATGACCTTCCACCGAATTCATATATGCTCCGGAAATTATATTACAATCTACGCGTATGATACGTACTTTCATTATTTTCACCATCTCGGTTGATTCGTGCTTTTTGTCTCTTTTTAACACTGTATGATTAAATCCTAACATTTTACCGATACTCGCCTCTCCCCGGAAATCTATAGTATATTGGGATTTCAGTTCACATTTCAGCGTATTATTATTAGCGACCAAGTAAAAGATTCCATCGTTCTTTTCTTCAGTTGAAATCCTCAAAGCCTCCAACATAGCTTTACCTATCTCATCTATTTCATAGGCCCCAGGTGGAATCTGCAATTGTATCGACTCGGTGGTGTAACCCTCCTTCATGTAGGCAAACTTATTGTTGCTTTCGTCCACATTAAAAATTGAATTGTATGTGTAAAATCCCAGCAATGCCAGACCATATTTGTTCTCTCTATTTAATTCGACTGGTGGATAAAAATCGGCGCTTAAGACGCTCGAGTGTCCTGTTAGTGTGAACGTATAAGACATGACTAACCATTAAAACATCACACATCTCGGTTTTATTCTTAGCGGCAACATTTAAAAAGATTCATCTTCACACCTTTTCTCACTGCATTAGATAGTGATGTTTTTATGCTATTTTCTGCTTTTATGCGCACATCGCTGATTTTGCAATAACAACAAAATATTTTTCTAGCCGTAAGATCCTCATCAGTCATAACCTCGTTTAAATTGCTGCTGCTGCTGAAATAATGTTTGCAACCGCACTGATATTTTAATATATCGATATCGCTTTTAAGGTGCTCGGGCAACTTTTCCCAAACGAATGGAATTTCATTTGGGGCTAATGCAATCATTACTTCCTTGGGCATGTTTTCTAACTGTTTCACGGTCATTTTCCTTAATCCACCGGCTAGATGAAATGCTTTCAGTGATTGCAACATTTTAGTATAGTTATTGCGATCCATTTGCGGTGTTAATGGTGACGATGATGATGATGACATCTTTTACGCTGATGATTCGACAAGAAACTTTAAGCACAAATGTCCACACCAGACTGTTCCAAAATCCTGCTGACGATCGTATGTATAGTAAATAATTTTTGATGGTTCCGATCCCGTTTGTAGATATCGTACCAATTCGATCGGTGGGGGTAAATCGCCGAAGCTGTCATAATATGTTACTTTAGAATTATTTTTTCTATAAGCTACCCAATGAGTCCCTGCACCACGCGTACTATCCAAATTCACTATTGCTGCTTCGTAACGTCGAGGACCTTGTCAAGGTAATAAATCCCTCATATAAACGCCTCGAAAGTGTCCTATTCTTTTCTTTTTGGCATATTTTTCTATATCGATGTTAGATAGTGGTTTTCGAGGTAGGGATTCAATTAGTTCTTTGATCTACGATTTAAAAATAATCCCATACCTTTACGCTATGGCTTTAGAAACAAACCATTTCCTTTCGATTTTAAATACAGGCCGGCACCGGTTTTATCTTCGCTGCTTTTTTTTACTGCTTTTATGGCGCGCACAATTCCCGCTGCCCCACCGGCTAATGAACCCAAAGCTGATAACCCGGCAAAAATTGGTATTAATGGTAATATTCCACCAGTTTTAGGAATCGGTATTATTCTCGGTGTACGAACCTTCCTTTTGCCACCTGCCGCTTTTACCGATCTACGTGCTGCCGACAGAGCTATTTTAGATGCATTCATGAGATTTTTTTCCAACACATTTTTACTTCCGGCTTTTAATAATTCCCTTCGAACTGCTTGTCGAATAGCTCTTCTGAAACTGGCTTTCCGAACATGTCGATTTTTATTAACACCTTTCCTTTTTGTATGACGCGTGCCTTTACTAGATGTTTTTTTTTGTTGATAATGATGATGGTACACCCATACCAAAACGTTGTTTTCCTTTCATAATGTTTGTAACTAACCAAGCTGCTGTTTTTTCACCTAAACTGGAATCTTTCGATTTTACTCTATTCCAAGCACTTTGTTCGAGCTCGTAATCCGCTCGATGTCTCGCACTTATGTTGTCTTTATTATGTAAATAGGCTAAATCGTGTTTTTTGCATGCGGCATCCAAAGGATTAATGCCTGGATCACCTCTTGTTACACGTTTTATTACTTTTGTTCCGGGTCCGCAATATTGATAACCAGGAATGTGTACCTCGAATGGTAATTTATTTATTAACGAATTCACAATACCGTATCCAGTTTTGTTGGAAATGTGAGACCGTCCACTTCGTTTGACGCTTGGCATCTGAATGACAGTTTTTGTGAAAAATTGCCTATAAAATATCAAATTTTCCTAAGATGCGCGTTATCGATCTTAAACAAAAACTTCCTATTGACAATCTCGATGAAAAAGTCGGACTTGGATTTGAAAAGAAGATAATGAAGAGACACGGTTCTCTACTTCCTTCCTCTATTCGCGGCCTGTTAATTGGTCCATCCAATTGTGGAAAAACTAATGTCATGATTTCGCTGCTTACACACCCCCTTGGGCTACGTTTCGAAAATGTCTATATTTACTCGAAATCTCTGTATCAACCGAAATATGAGTATTTAAGGAAAATTTTAGCGCCCATCAAAGGTTTAGGCTACTATGCCTTTAGTGATTCCAGTAATATTGTGGAACCGCCCGATGCAAAACCAAACTCTATATTTATCTTTGATGATGTTATATGTGAAAAACAAGATGTTATAAGATCGTACTTTAGCATGGGACGTCATAAAAATATCGACTCCTTTTACCTAGCGCAAACATATTCGCGAGTGCCTAAACAGCTTGTGCGAGACAACGCCAATTTTATTATTATGTTTAAACAAGATGAGTTGAATATGAAACACATATTTTCCGACCACGTTTCACCGGATCTAACTTTTACTCAATTTCAAGAAATGTGCTCAAAATGTTGGGATAATAAGTATGGATTTTTAGTAATTGATAAAGACAGCTATGTGAAATCGGGAAGATACCGCAAAGGATTTGATAGCTATATATTACTGTAATAATAAGAGAAAACGCTCATTTGATTGTTGAAGCGTCCTTTGTTAACATCATGAATAATGCTATCGACTTAAAACGTAAACTAGTGGAAGCTACCAATGCCGTCAGAAAAAAATTTAAACAAATTAAAGCGGCTAAAGAGTTTAATGTTGTGGAATTGGAAAAGTTTTACGAACCCATTTCTAAGCCATTGACAACTATATCTGATGTGGTTAAGCAACGTCAGCAGCAGCAGCAGCAGCAACAACAACAGCAACAACATTATCCAGCTACAAAGTCACATAGTCTCAGTACATCAGTGCAGTCGACTCAAATATCAGGTTTTCCCCAACCTACACATTCCTTTCAAACCTCCACACCTATTCAGCAGCAGCAGCAGCATCGCATTTCAAAAGAAGATATTAGCCAATCGGTGTTTGATACACCCTCGACATCAACTAATACATCTCTCGCATCCGCTGACACCACAACTTCCGATACTTTAAACGCACACCTGAAAGGATTACGTTCGAAACCATCTCTATACGATACAGTATATGGTGTACGTTTTGGTTCAAAAACAGATTATAACAAAAATTTTATTGGTAATTTAGAGGTGCGTTTTCGAAATGGAAATATTGTCTTATACAAAAAAGGGAAAAATATTGCAGAATATGGTGGATCACCGGCACTTTATGATTTGTTATTTCTTAAAACACCCCCAAGTGTAGGCAAGGAACAACAACAATAAAGTGATAATGTACTTTCAACGTACAAGGAAATTTTGGAATCAACGAGTGCTGTCTACAACAATTTTAAAAAAAGTGATGGTTTACGGGAGACCAGATGGAACAAATATTTACGAATTATTAAACCTCTGATAATGGGCACAAAATTAGGTGGTACTATAACAAGAAAAAATCTCTCGGAAAAACTACAGTTACCCACAAAAAAGAAATTATCTTCGAAAAAATTTCAATATGTCTACTGGAACAAAGCTAAAGAGTTGGTGGATCGTTTACGTTTGTTGTGGAGTTCCAAAATGGCCGGTCACACTGGACACGAAAATGAAATTATGTCAATCATAGAGGAATTACGAAAAGAAGATATAATATATTAAGCTCAATATTTAATGATATTATTCAGTTCTTCCTTCGATCTGAAACCTTTAGTATTACTAATAATATGGAGCCCAGTCTAGAAAAAATCAAGATTGTTAATGAACTACATAGAACGGCTAGAAAAAATTTTGTAAGACGGCGCACGATAATAAAAGGTTACAGAGATTTGTGGCAAATTGATTTGGCTGAAATGCAACAGTATGCTGATGAAAACGATGGTTATCGTTATATTTTGGTCTGTATAAATTGTTACTCGAAATTTGTCTATACCAAATCCATAAAAAACAAGACTGGAATAGAGGTTACTAATGCGATGAAAAGCATCATTGAAGAGGCATCATATACACGAACAAATCTGCAAAGTGATCAAGGAAAGGAGTTCTATAATACAAACTTTCAAGCCCTGATGAAAAAATATAATATAAATCATTATTCCACTTACAGCACAAAGAAAGCTGCAATTGTTGAGCGAGTCATAAGGACTTTAAAAAATAATTTATATAAACAATTCTCGACAAGAGGATCTTACAAATGGATACATATATTATCGGCAGTAACAAAAACCTATAACCATTCGAAACATCGCACCATTGGAATGAAGCCTGCAGACGTGCAAGAAAAAACACATATTAAAGCATATGATTATTTAAAAATTGTACCTAAAAAATTTAAGTTTTCCATGGGTGACATTGTGCGTATTAGCAAGTACAAAAGCTTATTCGAGAAAGGATATACGCCCTCTTGGTCAACCGAATTGTTTAAAGTTGTAAAAGTTAACGTTACAAATCCACCTACTTACTTGTTGGAATCGTTAGAAGGTCAGCCTATAAGAGGGTGTTTTTACGAATCAGAACTACAAAAAACAAGCAGTCCTGACGTTTATCTAGTAGAAAAGGTCCTTAGACAACGCAAGAAAAATCACTTCGAACAATTATTTGTCAAATGGCTAGGATTTCCCAACCACTTCAACTCTTGGATAGATAAAGCTAATATTGTTTAAATAACATATTGTATGACTATATTTTTTATTTAAAATGTAAAATAAATAAACAATATATTGTAAAATAAAGTTTTTTATTTCAATCTTCATTATTAAAAACAATGACAATAAAACATCATACACATAAATAACATTTCAATATTCTTGGAGGGAAGGTCCAATTCACCGACGACTACGACGTTATCTTCAAGGCTATGCCACTCGGAGTGCGTTCTCCTATTCTTTAATCTGCTTTCCCTTTTTTTAGATTTTTTTTGAAGTCGAGTCGTACGACAGTGCGCTTAATGAGTCATTTAAAGGCTGATGATAGAGTATTTTCTGCATAACTTCAATTTTTGTTTTAAGCTCACTATTATTTTTGAATATCATGGGGAGGACATCCTTGTTAAATATGTCACATAATACAACTGCAAAATTGTAAAACTTTCTATTAACAAAGTGTTTTGTCACAGCATCGTCATCATCTTTAGGTTCGCCTAAGTTGGTTATGATTTTTCCACCCATATCATACTGCCCATCCGCTGTAAGTTTAAAACCAATCCCTTGTGGCCCAGATAATATATGATATTTTTCATTATATTTCTGACGACCAAATTTATCAATTGTGTTGTTTCCTCGACTCATTTTCAATCTTTACTAAACTATTTTATTTTTATTTGCCCTACTTATATTAAATATTTCAGCTGAGAAAAAGAAACACTGACTATGATCTACTGGGTTGGTATGTTTATAAAAGAAATAAAATAAAACTGTGATTGTAACAGATATTTATTTACAGTTATTTAATTGCACAAATACAAAAATTATAAAAAATTAATTTTCCATGTCTTCGTTTTCGTTGCTCAAAATTCTATCCCATCCGACACTATTTCGATCGTCAACGTCTTGGGCTGTTGCTGTTGCAGAAACCAATTCATATTTTGCAGCAATCTCACCTGGTAAATGTGGAATATTGACGAGGTATTCTTTTAATTCTTCTTCAACCATTTCAGCACAAAATGTATCCATGTCTATGGAACCATATAAAAATTTGTCGCACAAGTGTGCCCCAGCCATAAAATTGATTGTATCCCTGATCTCGTTCTTATATTGATCTTTGGTTACATCAATATGCGACCAATCATTTACGCTATCTAACATATCGTGAGCCCTATTTCTTAATTCTCTCCCCAACCAAAATATGTATCTATCTACACATTCGTTGGCGGTCGTCGTCGTTGTCGTCGCATCAGCAGACATCTTTAACAGAAATAATGAACACGCGTAAGTATTCTGACATGTGCAACTATATTTTAAATTTAATTACATCTTTTTTTTTCAAACAATTTACATACAATTTACTCCAATGAGCCAAAACGTAATAATGTTCGAGTATTGTTTCCAAAAACTCTAGTGCCCTGCCCCAAATAAGTTAGAGTGTATTTATCTTTAGTTTTACTCATAATATCTACAATATCGTCAGATAGTGTTTCGGCCACACCTTTTGGTAAAAAAGTCTCAAATGTGCTATTATCATCGTCATCGTGTAAAGCCACTAAAAGAGTTTTACCAAATCGTGTAGTCATTGACACCATCTTTACAATTTTATACACTTTGCCTACAATCATTTCGGTAACCTTTTTTCTCTCTAAAACCTCGAAATCTTTGCTAAACATTTCATTAATTTCATCTAGAGTTTCTTTTGCAATACTCATTATTGAAAAAATGGTATATAAATCCAAAAATTACCGTGAATATAAAAGCACTTTCAGAACACTACACGAACACAATATTTGATGTTTATGCCACTGATATCTGCGACTGTTTGAAGTCACTTCTTTTCCCACGAACCTTTATAGCGGGGTTTCAAGGTCGAATTGTAACAATGGTGGGGGTAGCTTAACGATAGAAATAGTGGGAGGAGTATTCAAGGTCAAATGACGTCACACATTTAAATTGGTATAAGGATAACTTCAAGGACAAAATATAATGAAACAAATAACTACATTTTATGTATTTTATTCATTGATTTTTTTCTGCCATTCTTCTATGCGTGTAACATTATCACCTAAACCTAATTTTCTTAATTTGTTCAATAATAATTGTTTGTTTTTATTTCTTAGAAAATTCTTACAAACTATACTAGCTAAAAGACACACTTCGGCATGGTCCATATACTTAAAAAATACACTAAAGTCCTGAGCCTCCGAATCTTGCATTTCATATGCGTAAAATTCCGAACAGGCTGCAGAAATTAGAAATTTCTCGTACATTCTCGCTGCCCCACCGGCTAATGAACCCAAAGCTGATAACCCGGCAAAAATTGGTATTAATGGTAATATTCCACCAGTTTTAGGAATCGGTATTATTCTCGGTGTACGAACCTTCCTTTTGCCACCTGCCGCTTTTACCGATCTACGTGCTGCCGACAGAGCTATTTTAGATGCATTCATGAGATTTTTTTCCAACACATTTTTACTTCCGGCTTTTAATAATTCCCTTCGAACTGCTTGTCGAATAGCTCTTCTGAAACTGGCTTTCCGAACATGTCGATTTTTATTAACACCTTTCCTTTTTGTATGACGCGTGCCTTTACTAGATGTTTTTTTTGTTGATAATGATGATGGTACACCCATACCAAAACGTTGTTTTCCTTTCATAATGTTTGTAACTAACCAAGCTGCTGTTTTTTCACCTAAACTGGAATCTTTCGATTTTACTCTATTCCAAGCACTTTGTTCGAGCTCGTAATCCGCTCGATGTCTCGCACTTATGTTGTCTTTATTATGTAAATAGGCTAAATCGTGTTTTTTGCATGCGGCATCCAAAGGATTAATGCCTGGATCACCTCTTGTTACACGTTTTATTACTTTTGTTCCGGGTCCGCAATATTGATAACCAGGAATGTGTACCTCGAATGGTAATTTATTTATTAACGAATTCACAATACCGTATCCAGTTTTGTGGAAATGTGAGACCGTCCACTTCGTTTGACGCTTGGCATCTGAATGACAGTTTTTGTGAAAAATTGCCTATAAAATATCAAATTTTCCTAAGATGCGCGTTATCGATCTTAAACAAAAACTTCCTATTGACAATCTCGATGAAAAAGTCGGACTTGGATTTGAAAAGAAGATAATGAAGAGACACGGTTCTCTACTTCCTTCCTCTATTCGCGGCCTGTTAATTGGTCCATCCAATTGTGGAAAAACTAATGTCATGATTTCGCTGCTTACACACCCCCTTGGGCTACGTTTCGAAAATGTCTATATTTACTCGAAATCTCTGTATCAACCGAAATATGAGTATTTAAGGAAAATTTTAGCGCCCATCAAAGGTTTAGGCTACTATGCCTTTAGTGATTCCAGTAATATTGTGGAACCGCCCGATGCAAAACCAAACTCTATATTTATCTTTGATGATGTTATATGTGAAAAACAAGATGTTATAAGATCGTACTTTAGCATGGGACGTCATAAAAATATCGACTCCTTTTACCTAGCGCAAACATATTCGCGAGTGCCTAAACAGCTTGTGCGAGACAACGCCAATTTTATTATTATGTTTAAACAAGATGAGTTGAATATGAAACACATATTTTCCGACCACGTTTCACCGGATCTAACTTTTACTCAATTTCAAGAAATGTGCTCAAAATGTTGGGATAATAAGTATGGATTTTTAGTAATTGATAAAGACAGCTATGTGAAATCGGGAAGATACCGCAAAGGATTTGATAGCTATATATTACTGTAATAATAAGAGAAAACGCTCATTTGATTGTTGAAGCGTCCTTTGTTAACATCATGAATAATGCTATCGACTTAAAACGTAAACTAGTGGAAGCTACCAATGCCGTCAGAAAAAAATTTAAACAAATTAAAGCGGCTAAAGAGTTTAATGTTGTGGAATTGGAAAAGTTTTACGAACCCATTTCTAAGCCATTGACAACTATATCTGATGTGGTTAAGCAACGTCAGCAGCAGCAGCAGCAGCAACAACAACAGCAACAACATTATCCAGCTACAAAGTCACATAGTCTCAGTACATCAGTGCAGTCGACTCAAATATCAGGTTTTCCCCAACCTACACATTCCTTTCAAACCTCCACACCTATTCAGCAGCAGCAGCAGCATCGCATTTCAAAAGAAGATATTAGCCAATCGGTGTTTGATACACCCTCGACATCAACTAATACATCTCTCGCATCCGCTGACACCACAACTTCCGATACTTTAAACGCACACCTGAAAGGATTACGTTCGAAACCATCTCTATACGATACAGTATATGGTGTACGTTTTGGTTCAAAAACAGATTATAACAAAAATTTTATTGGTAATTTAGAGGTGCGTTTTCGAAATGGAAATATTGTCTTATACAAAAAAGGGAAAAATATTGCAGAATATGGTGGATCACCGGCACTTTATGATTTGTTATTTCTTAAAACACCCCCAAGTGTAGGCAAGGAACAACAACAATAAAGTGATAATGTACTTTCAACGTACAAGGAAATTTTGGAATCAACGAGTGCTGTCTACAACAATTTTAAAAAAAGTGATGGTTTACGGGAGACCAGATGGAACAAATATTTACGAATTATTAAACCTCTGATAATGGGCACAAAATTAGGTGGTACTATAACAAGAAAAAATCTCTCGGAAAAACTACAGTTACCCACAAAAAAGAAATTATCTTCGAAAAAATTTCAATATGTCTACTGGAACAAAGCTAAAGAGTTGGTGGATCGTTTACGTTTGTTGTGGAGTTCCAAAATGGCCGGTCACACTGGACACGAAAATGAAATTATGTCAATCATAGAGGAATTACGAAAAGAAGATATAATATATTAAGCTCAATATTTAATGATATTATTCAGTTCTTCCTTCGATCTGAAACCTTTAGTATTACTAATAATATGGAGCCCAGTCTAGAAAAAATCAAGATTGTTAATGAACTACATAGAACGGCTAGAAAAAATTTTGTAAGACGGCGCACGATAATAAAAGGTTACAGAGATTTGTGGCAAATTGATTTGGCTGAAATGCAACAGTATGCTGATGAAAACGATGGTTATCGTTATATTTTGGTCTGTATAAATTGTTACTCGAAATTTGTCTATACCAAATCCATAAAAAACAAGACTGGAATAGAGGTTACTAATGCGATGAAAAGCATCATTGAAGAGGCATCATATACACGAACAAATCTGCAAAGTGATCAAGGAAAGGAGTTCTATAATACAAACTTTCAAGCCCTGATGAAAAAATATAATATAAATCATTATTCCACTTACAGCACAAAGAAAGCTGCAATTGTTGAGCGA
Organism: Diaprepes abbreviatus; assembly: GCA_034092305.1. NCBI lineage: Eukaryota > Metazoa > Arthropoda > Insecta > Coleoptera > Curculionidae > Diaprepes > Diaprepes abbreviatus. The sequence continues at coordinate 2,177,376 of JASJET010000182.1, read as the reverse complement.
GTCATAAGGACTTTAAAAAATAATTTATATAAACAATTCTCGACAAGAGGATCTTACAAATGGATACATATATTATCGGCAGTAACAAAAACCTATAACCATTCGAAACATCGCACCATTGGAATGAAGCCTGCAGACGTGCAAGAAAAAACACATATTAAAGCATATGATTATTTAAAAATTGTACCTAAAAAATTTAAGTTTTCCATGGGTGACATTGTGCGTATTAGCAAGTACAAAAGCTTATTCGAGAAAGGATATACGCCCTCTTGGTCAACCGAATTGTTTAAAGTTGTAAAAGTTAACGTTACAAATCCACCTACTTACTTGTTGGAATCGTTAGAAGGTCAGCCTATAAGAGGGTGTTTTTACGAATCAGAACTACAAAAAACAAGCAGTCCTGACGTTTATCTAGTAGAAAAGGTCCTTAGACAACGCAAGAAAAATCACTTCGAACAATTATTTGTCAAATGGCTAGGATTTCCCAACCACTTCAACTCTTGGATAGATAAAGCTAATATTGTTTAAATAACATATTGTATGACTATATTTTTTATTTAAAATGTAAAATAAATAAACAATATATTGTAAAATAAAGTTTTTTATTTCAATCTTCATTATTAAAAACAATGACAATAAAACATCATACACATAAATAACATTTCAATATTCTTGGAGGGAAGGTCCAATTCACCGACGACTACGACGTTATCTTCAAGGCTATGCCACTCGGAGTGCGTTCTCCTATTCTTTAATCTGCTTTCCCTTTTTTTAGATTTTTTTTGAAGTCGAGTCGTACGACAGTGCGCTTAATGAGTCATTTAAAGGCTGATGATAGAGTATTTTCTGCATAACTTCAATTTTTGTTTTAAGCTCACTATTATTTTTGTATATCATGGGGAGGACATCCTTGTTAAATATGTCACATAATACAACTGCAAAATTGTAAAACTTTCTATTAACAAAGTGTTTTGTCACAGCATCGTCATCATCTTTAGGTTCGCCTAAGTTGGTTATGATTTTTCCACCCATATCATACTGCCCATCCGCTGTAAGTTTAAAACCAATCCCTTGTGGCCCAGATAATATATGATATTTTTCATTATATTTCTGACGACCAAATTTATCAATTGTGTTGTTTCCTCGACTCATTTTCAATCTTTACTAAACTATTTTATTTTTATTTGTCCTACTTATATTAAATATTTCAGCTGAGAAAAAGAAACACTGACTATGATCTACTGGGTTGGTATGTTTATAAAAGAAATAAAATAAAACTGTGATTGTAACAGATATTTATTTACAGTTATTTAATTGCACAAATACAAAAATTATAAAAAATTAATTTTCCATGTCTTCGTTTTCGTTGCTCAAAATTCTATCCCATCCGACACTATTTCGATCGTCAACGTCTTGGGCTGTTGCTGTTGCAGAAACCAATTCATATTTTGCAGCAATCTCACCTGGTAAATGTGGAATATTGACGAGGTATTCTTTTAATTCTTCTTCAACCATTTCAGCACAAAATGTATCCATGTCTATGGAACCATATAAAAATTTGTCGCACAAGTGTGCCCCAGCCATAAAATTGATTGTATCCCTGATCTCGTTCTTATATTGATCTTTGGTTACATCAATATGCGACCAATCATTTACGCTATCTAACATATCGTGAGCCCTATTTCTTAATTCTCTCCCCAACCAAAATATGTATCTATCTACACATTCGTTGGCGGTCGTCGTCGTTGTCGTCGCATCAGCAGACATCTTTAACAGAAATAATGAACACGCGTAAGTATTCTGACATGTGCAACTATATTTTAAATTTAATTACATCTTTTTTTTTCAAACAATTTACATACAATTTACTCCAATGAGCCAAAACGTAATAATGTTCGAGTATTGTTTCCAAAAACTCTAGAGCCCTGCCCCAAATAAGTTAGAGTGTATTTATCTTTAGTTTTACTCATAATATCTACAATATCGTCAGATAGTGTTTCGGCCACACGTTTTGGTAAAAAAGTCTCAAATGTGCTATTATCATCGTCATCGTGTAAAGCCACTAAAAGAGTTTTACCAAATCGTGTAGTCATTGACACCATCTTTACAATTTTATACACTTTGCCTACAATCATTTCGGTAACCTTTTTTCTCTCTAAAACCTCGAAATCTTTGCTAAACATTTCATTAATTTCATCTAGAGTTTCTTTTGCAATACTCATTATTGAAAAAATGGTATATAAATCCAAAAATTACCGTGAATATAAAAGCACTTTCAGAACACTACACGAACACAATATTTGATGTTTATGCCACTGATATCTGCGACTGTTTGAAGTCACTTCTTTTCCCACGAACCTTTATAGCGGGGTTTCAAGGTCGAATTGTAACAATGGTGGGGGTAGCTTAACGATAGAAATAGTGGGAGGAGTATTCAAGGTCAAATGACGTCACACATTTAAATTGGTATAAGGATAACTTCAAGGACAAAATATAATGAAACAAATAACTACATTTTATATACTTTATTCATTGATTTTTTTCTGCCATTCTTCTATGCGTGTAACATTATCACCTAAACCTAATTTTCTTAATTTGTTCAATAATAATTGTTTGTTTTTATTTCTTAGAAAATTCTTACAAACTATACTAGCTAAAAGACACACTTCGGCATGGTCCATATACTTAAAAAATACACTAAAGTCCTGAGCCTCCGAATCTTGCATTTCATATGCGTAAAATTCCGAACAGGCTGCAGAAATTAGAAATTTCTCGTACATTCTCGCTGCCCCACCGGCTAATGAACCCAAAGCTGATAACCCGGCAAAAATTGGTATTAATGGTAATATTCCACCAGTTTTAGGAATCGGTATTATTCTCGGTGTACGAACCTTCCTTTTGCCACCTGCCGCTTTTACCGATCTACGTGCTGCCGACAGAGCTATTTTAGATGCATTCATGACATTTTTTTCCAACACATTTTTTCTTCCGGCTTTTAATAATTCCCTTCGAACTGCTTGTCGAATAGCTCTTCTGAAACTGGCTTTCCGAACATGTCGATTTTTATTAACACCTTTCCTTTTTGTATGACGCGTGCCTTTACTAGATGTTTTTTTTGTTGATAATGATGATGGTACACCCATACCAAAACGTTGTTTTCCTTTCATAATGTTTGTAACTAACCAAGCTGCTGTTTTTTCACCTAAACTGGAATCTTTCGATTTTACTCTATTCCAAGCACTTTGTTCGAGCTCGTAATCCGCTCGATGTCTCGCACTTATGTTGTCTTTATTATGTAAATAGGCTAAATCGTGTTTTTTGCATGCGGCATCCAAAGGATTAATGCCTGGATCACCTCTTGTTACACGTTTTATTACTTTTGTTCCGGGTCCGCAATATTGATAACCAGGAATGTGTACCTCGAATGGTAATTTATTTATTAACGAATTCACAATACCGTATCCAGTTTTGTTGGAAATGTGAGACCGTCCACTTCGTTTGACGCTTGGCATCTGAATGACAGTTTTTGTGAAAAATTGCCTATAAAATATCAAATTTTCCTAAGATGCGCGTTATCGATCTTAAACAAAAACTTCCTATTGACAATCTCGATGAAAAAGTCGGACTTGGATTTGAAAAGAAGATAATGAAGAGACACGGTTCTCTACTTCCTTCCTCTATTCGCGGCCTGTTAATTGGTCCATCCAATTGTGGAAAAACTAATGTCATGATTTCGCTGCTTACACACCCCCTTGGGCTACGTTTCGAAAATGTCTATATTTACTCGAAATCTCTGTATCAACCGAAATATGAGTATTTAAGGAAAATTTTAGCGCCCATCAAAGGTTTAGGCTACTATGCCTTTAGTGATTCCAGTAATATTGTGGAACCGCCCGATGCAAAACCAAACTCTATATTTATCTTTGATGATGTTATATGTGAAAAACAAGATGTTATAAGATCGTACTTTAGCATGGGACGTCATAAAAATATCGACTCCTTTTACCTAGCGCAAACATATTCGCGAGTGCCTAAACAGCTTGTGCGAGACAACGCCAATTTTATTATTATGTTTAAACAAGATGAGTTGAATATGAAACACATATTTTCCGACCACGTTTCACCGGATCTAACTTTTACTCAATTTCAAGAAATGTGCTCAAAATGTTGGGATAATAAGTATGGATTTTTAGTAATTGATAAAGACAGCTATGTGAAATCGGGAAGATACCGCAAAGGATTTGATAGCTATATATTACTGTAATAATAAGAGAAAACGCTCATTTGATTGTTGAAGCGTCCTTTGTTAACATCATGAATAATGCGATCGACTTAAAACGTAAACTAGTGGAAGCTACCAATGCCGTCAGAAAAAAATTTAAACAAATTAAAGCGGCTAAAGAGTTTAATGTTGTGGAATTGGAAAAGTTTTACGAACCCATTTCTAAGCCATTGACAACTATATCTGATGTGGTTAAGCAACGTCAGCAGCAGCAGCAGCAGCAACAACAACAGCAACAACATTATCCAGCTACAAAGTCACATAGTCTCAGTACATCAGTGCAGTCGACTCAAATATCAGGTTTTCCCCAACCTACACATTCCTTTCAAACCTCCACACCTATTCAGCAGCAGCAGCAGCATCGCATTTCAAAAGAAGATATTAGCCAATCGGTGTTTGATACACCCTCGACATCAACTAATACATCTCTCGCATCCGCTGACACCACAACTTCCGATACTTTAAACGCACACCTGAAAGGATTACGTTCGAAACCATCTCTATACGATACAGTATATGGTGTACGTTTTGGTCAAAAACAGATTATAACAAAAATTTTATTGGTAATTTAGAGGTGCGTTTTCGAAATGGAAATATTGTCTTATACAAAAAAGGGAAAAATATTGCAGAATATGGTGGATCACCGGCACTTTATGATTTGTTATTTCTTAAAACACCCCCAAGTGTAGGCAAGGAACAACAACAATAAAGTGATAATGTACTTTCAACGTACAAGGAAATTTTGGAATCAACGAGTGCTGTCTACAACAATTTTAAAAAAAGTGATGGTTTACGGGAGACCAGATGGAACAAATATTTACGAATTATTAAACCTCTGATAATGGGCACAAAATTAGGTGGTACTATAACAAGAAAAAATCTCTCGGAAAAACTACAGTTACCCACAAAAAAGAAATTATCTTCGAAAAAATTTCAATATGTCTACTGGAACAAAGCTAAAGAGTTGGTGGATCGTTTACGTTTGTTGTGGAGTTCCAAAATGGCCGGTCACACTGGACACGAAAATGAAATTATGTCAATCATAGAGGAATTACGAGAAGAAGATATAATATATTAAGCTCAATATTTAATGATATTATTCAGTTCTTCCTTCGATCTGAAACCTTTAGTATTACTAATAATATGGAGCCCAGTCTAGAAAAAATCAAGATTGTTAATGAACTACATAGAACGGCTAGAAAAAATTTTGTAAGACGGCGCACGATAATAAAAGGTTACAGAGATTTGTGGCAAATTGATTTGGCTGAAATGCAACAGTATGCTGATGAAAACGATGGTTATCGTTATATTTTGGTCTGTATAAATTGTTACTCGAAATTTGTCTATACCAAATCCATAAAAAACAAGACTGGAATAGAGGTTACTAATGCGATGAAAAGCATCATTGAAGAGGCATCATATACACGAACAAATCTGCAAAGTGATCAAGGAAAGGAGTTCTATAATACAAACTTTCAAGCCCTGATGAAAAAATATAATATAAATCATTATTCCACTTACAGCACAAAGAAAGCTGCAATTGTTGAGCGAGTCATAAGGACTTTAAAAAATAATTTATATAAACAATTCTCGACAAGAGGATCTTACAAATGGATACATATATTATCGGCAGTAACAAAAACCTATAACCATTCGAAACATCGCACCATTGGAATGAAGCCTGCAGACGTGCAAGAAAAAACACATATTAAAGCATATGATTATTTAAAAATTGTACCTAAAAAATTTAAGTTTTCCATGGGTGACATTGTGCGTATTAGCAAGTACAAAAGCTTATTCGAGAAAGGATATACGCCCTCTTGGTCAACCGAATTGTTTAAAGTTGTAAAAGTTAACGTTACAAATCCACCTACTTACTTGTTGGAATCGTTAGAAGGTCAGCCTATAAGAGGGTGTTTTTACGAATCAGAACTACAAAAAACAAGCAGTCCTGACGTTTATCTAGTAGAAAAGGTCCTTAGACAACGCAAGAAAAATCACTTCGAACAATTATTTGTCAAATGGCTAGGATTTCCCAACCACTTCAACTCTTGGATAGATAAAGCTAATATTGTTTAAATAACATATTGTATGACTATATTTTTTATTTAAAATGTAAAATAAATAAACAATATATTGTAAAATAAAGTTTTTTATTTCAATCTTCATTATTAAAAACAATGACAATAAAACATCATACACATAAATAACATTTCAATATTCTTGGAGGGAAGGTCCAATTCACCGACGACTACGACGTTATCTTCAAGGCTATGCCACTCGGAGTGCGTTCTCCTATTCTTTAATCTGCTTTCCCTTTTTTTAGATTTTTTTTGAAGTCGAGTCGTACGACAGTGCGCTTAATGAGTCATTTAAAGGCTGATGATAGAGTATTTTCTGCATAACTTCAATTTTTGTTTTAAGCTCACTATTATTTTTGAATATCATGGGGAGGACATCCTTGTTAAATATGTCACATAATACAACTGCAAAATTGTAAAACTTTCTATTAACAAAGTGTTTTGTCACAGCATCGTCATCATCTTTAGGTTCGCCTAAGTTGGTTATGATTTTTCCACCCATATCATACTGCCCATCCGCTGTAAGTTTAAAACCAATCCCTTGTGGCCCAGATAATATATGATATTTTTCATTATATTTCTGACGACCAAATTTATCAATTGTGTTGTTTCCTCGACTCATTTTCAATCTTTACTAAACTATTTTATTTTTATTTGTCCTACTTATATTAAATATTTCAGCTGAGAAAAAGAAACACTGACTATGATCTACTGGGTTGGTATGTTTATAAAAGAAATAAAATAAAACTGTGATTGTAACAGATATTTATTTACAGTTATTTAATTGCACAAATACAAAAATTATAAAAAATTAATTTTCCATGTCTTCGTTTTCGTTGCTCAAAATTCTATCCCATCCGACACTATTTCGATCGTCAACGTCTTGGGCTGTTGCTGTTGCAGAAACCAATTCATATTTTGCAGCAATCTCACCTGGTAAATGTGGAATATTGACGAGGTATTCTTTTAATTCTTCTTCAACCATTTCAGCACAAAATGTATCCATGTCTATGGAACCATATAAAAATTTGTCGCACAAGTGTGCCCCAGCCATAAAATTGATTGTATCCCTGATCTCGTTCTTATATTGATCTTTGGTTACATCAATATGCGACCAATCATTTACGCTATCTAACATATCGTGAGCCCTATTTCTTAATTCTCTCCCCAACCAAAATATGTATCTATCTACACATTCGTTGGCGGTCGTCGTCGTTGTCGTCGCATCAGCAGACATCTTTAACAGAAATAATGAACACGCGTAAGTATTCTGACATGTGCAACTATATTTTAAATTTAATTACATCTTTTTTTTTCAAACAATTTACATACAATTTACTCCAATGAGCCAAAACGTAATAATGTTCGAGTATTGTTTCCAAAAACTCTAGTGCCCTGCCCCAAATAAGTTAGAGTGTATTTATCTTTAGTTTTACTCATAATATCTACAATATCGTCAGATAGTGTTTCGGCCACACGTTTTGGTAAAAAAGTCTCAAATGTGCTATTATCATCGTCATCGTGTAAAGCCACTAAAAGAGTTTTACCAAATCGTGTAGTCATTGACACCATCTTTACAATTTTATACACTTTGCCTACAATCATTTCGGTAACCTTTTTTCTCTCTAAAACCTCGAAATCTTTGCTAAACATTTCATTAATTTCATCTAGAGTTTCTTTTGCAATACTCATTATTGAAAAAATGGTATATAAATCCAAAAATTACCGTGAATATAAAAGCACTTTCAGAACACTACACGAACACAATATTTGATGTTTATGCCACTGATATCTGCGACTGTTTGAAGTCACTTCTTTTCCCACGAACCTTTATAGCGGGGTTTCAAGGTCGAATTGTAACAATGGTGGGGGTAGCTTAACGATAGAAATAGTGGGAGGAGTATTCAAGGTCAAATGACGTCACACATTTAAATTGGTATAAGGATAACTTCAAGGACAAAATATAATGAAACAAATAACTACATTTTATGTACTTTATTCATTGATTTTTTTCTGCCATTCTTCTATGCGTGTAACATTATCACCTAAACCTAATTTTCTTAATTTGTTCAATAATAATTGTTTGTTTTTATTTCTTAGAAAATTCTTACAAACTATACTAGCTAAAAGACACACTTCGGCATGGTCCATATACTTAAAAAATACACTAAAGTCCTGAGCCTCCGGATCTTGCATTTCATATGCGTAAAATTCCGAACAGGCTGCAGAAATTAGAAATTTCTCGTACATTTCTCGCACTAAACTTTCCATATTAACTACTACTACTACGTTAAACTTAAGTCCTACACTCTAATTTCATCTAACACAACCGGATCTGCAATGAACCTAATCAGTTTTTCCAAACAGTCACCAAACCCCAACTTTTTTATCTCACGAACAAAGTCTTGTAAATTTATTGTTTTGCTGCAATATTTACGACATGCATTCGCAGCCTTTTCATATTCATAAGCCAAATCACAATAGCGCGACGCCCATTCTGCTCGACTTTTCATTGCATCATTGAAATAATTACTAGCCGTTTTAGTGAACTCATCGCCCAATTTTTTTACTGTCTCTTGCAAAGCACTATTCATATTATTCACTCATTTTTTACATTCACGACACTTTTTTATTGCTGGTGGTGGCCCATATATATAATGACGATATATTTGTTCATTGTGAATGTAACAGGGTAAGCTTAACTGTAGTTCCTTGTCACACCGATATGACGCTGGCAGCTTATCCCAAATTTGCCGTAAACTCAGCGTATCAACGCAAGTTTTTAAATATTCAAGAGGAAAAAATGCTAGATCCTTCTCTTCAAAATCACACAAACTTTTTAAATTACTCTGATATAAACAAATTACTCTGCCGACTTGCTCTATAATTTTTTCTTTAGATAGTTCCGTATCTGACATTTCACACTGAATAAATGCAAATAGACTCACACAATTTATAGAACAATTTGCAAGGTCAAAATCATTTCAAGATCATCCCACACTATTACAATGCACAAATAACTACTTCAAGGTCACACACCCAAGATGACCTTCAACAAAGTCAAGGTCGTCTCGACCAAGGTCAAGGTCAAGGTAACACACACAACCTTGAACACAAGGTCAAGGCCAAAGCACACGTGCACTTTCAAGGTCAATGACAAGGACATGTGGGCGGGGCCAAAGAGGAGTGGGGCAAGGTCAAGGTCAAGGTCGAGGAGTGGGGGGATAGAGAGAATCGGGTTATGTTCACTACTGATACTTATTTCTAAATTGCACCGTAAGTTCTTCGGTGGTACTTCTTTCGATCAGTTTATTTTATAATATGACATCCAATTCGTCAATGTCACCATATAGGTTAATAATCCACTGTGGTATTTCCATGGTCAAGACATCAGCAAATCTGGTTTTAAAGTATGGGTACAAGATATTTAGGTTTTGAATATAGAACAAAACCACATCAAGTTGAGACTGAAAAGATTATCGCCCTCCAATGTTTTGCTTCACAAGTTTCATTCTGGCAAGAATAGCCTCAATGATGGACTGATTTTATTAAAATCACCTAGCGACTGCAAGTTATCCTGGTTAAACTGGGTAAACAAATATGTTAAATAGACAGTATCAGGTCTCCATTTGCTTAAGTTTTCACGACAGCTATCGTTATTCAGTATGAAGGAGTAATTGATGGCCTTAAGAATTCAAGGCGTTTGTCCGAATTTTGTAGACTGAGTTTATGACGAATTGAAGAGATTGATGTAGTCTGTAATTCAGATTTTTAGCAACTAAATATTGTCGATGGATGACCCAGTAAATTTCAAACACCGTGGTACATTTAGTTTTAAATGGCCTATAAAACAATGGTAACGCTAACTATGGGCTGTGCATTTTTATGGAAAACTGGGTCGTGTACATCTGGGGTTTAGTATACTTTTTTATGTATCTGTCAAAGCTATATTCATTCCTATTTTAAGCTTTGCTCCAGCACATAAGGATTTTAAAATAAATACAAAAATATGTAAAAAAGAATCACTTTTTTAAGCAAACCATAAAAAAGGCCAAACTTTTTTATGTAACTAATTCGAGATGTAAGTATCAAATCAATCAAACTAATAAATCCTATACCCATAACCACCAAACTCATACCTTAAAACAATAAAATGACCCTTAAATCTTAACTCATTCTATAAACCCTGACTTCTTAAATCCTAAACTCACAATACTAAACCCATAAACTCAAATCCTCGAACATCAAATCCATAAACTCAAAATCCATAAACTTCAGATCTATAAAAAATTAACTCACAAAATTTAAACCCATAAACCCCAAACTCATTAACTCATTAACTTCAAACCTACGGAAACCCAAACCCATGAAATTTAAACCCATAAATTTCAAACCCACGAACTCTAAACCCACAAACCCAAACCAATGCACTTCAAAACCTATAAAACCCAAACTCATAGACCCCAAACTGATAAACTTACATCCCATAAACCCTAAACCCACAAGTCTAAAATACTTCAACTTAAACCCATCAACCCTTAACCAATAAACACTAAACCAATGAATCTCAAACTTATCTTTTTCACACCCATAGAAGCCAATTCCATAAACTTATACCTCATAAAGCCCCAGTCCTTATGCCGAAAGCCTGCAAACTCTTAACTCAAATGCATAAAACCCCAAATTCATAAACTCTAAATCCATAAATCCCATGCTTAGAAATTCTCAACCATAAACTTTAAACCCATAAACCTGAAACCTGTAAAATAATAAACTTGAACACTCATAAACTTTAAACAGTTTGAGCTCTGAACCCACAAACTTTGACCACGAACTCCCATACTATAAACCCCATACATATAAATCCTAAACCTTCAATTCATAAACGTTGAATCTGTAGCTTTTTATTCTACAAATTTATTAAATAATTAAGTAATAAAAAAAACAGTTTTAGATTCATACTGTACTTCAGGCAAATGAAATAGGGATATTTCATGAAGGAAATCTTGTATGTAGTTTACACCAATCGCTGAAGACCAACAGAAACAACAACAACAACTACATCAGCTTGAGAGTCAAACAACTCCAAGAGCTCCATCCGCCGCATAGCTTCCACCAGTAGAAGTAGTGGTGGTGACCTTGCCCGCCCTTCTCCTCTTTGATTCTGGTTTTGGAGTGGAGTTACATCTGCCTCCCCTGCTTACGTTTTAGTTTACTATTTTGTTCCGGGGTAGCTTTGTGTTTTGCTGCCTTCATTAAGGTAGCGCAGGTATCACTTTACTCCTGCTCTGCTGAGTCCTCGTCTGAGAGGATCATCTCTATCTCCATGTTTTCCTAGTGCAGGTAGTGGAGGTAAATTTTCTTTTTCTTTTCGACGGGGGGCTTCCCGCTTTTTTAAGAAAGTGGAAGGTATAGAGAGAGCAGTCTTGCTCTCTTCATTCTTCCTTACTTTTTCTTCCTTTTCCCCACTTATTCTTTCCTTATAAGGCAGGTTCACTTGGGAAAGCCAGTGAATTTTTGGTGTTGTCCGGATGGCATGCTCTGTTTTCTACTTTTTAAATTTCTTATCGATGGTTGGTTCCACGAGTAGCTAGGGAAAGGAAGGTCGACTCCTGCAGAGCCCCATATGCAGGAAGCAAGGTGTCCAGAGATTGCAGATAAAGGGAGGTTTCGTGGCTCTCATCCTATTAGCTGGTCAATTAAAGCAAGCCCCCACATCTTGCAGACACTTTTTCAGTGACTCATATACCAGGCAGACTTCCGCTAAAGAGGACACCCAAATCACGCTCTACAGCCTCTAAGTTACTACGACACAATGGAGGAAGGACCCCCTTTTCCGTGTCGTTGCTTCTGATATGTCAGAAATATGTTACAATTTTATTTTGTGCGTCTGTTTGTGCGTGCGTTTTATGAGTCACAGTCTCCCTCCTCCTTTACTGAGCTTGGGACCAGCTAAATCCCACAGCGGTTACCAACAGTTTTTAAAGCTAAACCCCTGGCGAATCTTGGTGTGGATACTAGGCAGAGTTATGCACTACTATTTAAGACCTTTATATCTTTAACGAATTGTCTTATTGAACCTAATTTAATATGTAGTAGTGGCAATATTAGCTCCAGGTATTAATTTTGATTGAATTGAAAAAATCTACTAAATAGATCTGTAAAAAAAGTTATATATATATATATATATATATATATATATATATATATATATATATATATATATATATATATATATATATGTATGTATATATAGACTTTTGGGGGCGCTGAATCTGAATTCGCGGTTTGTTTAACATTTCAGGGTCAAATTGAAAACATCCACTAGATAAATCTGAAAAAAGGAGAACACACACTCAGCTAGATTGATATCCATTACACAGCAGACAGGCAATCGGATAGAGTTTTTGAGCCGAAAGTCAAGCTCCCAAAACCACGTACCCCACGCAGGCACGTGAAAGGAGCGAGTTTTCAAAATTGAGAAAAATCTACTAAATAAACCTGAAAAAAAAGTTATTTAGGTTTATGGAGTTGCTGAATCCCAATTCGTGGATTGTTTAATACCTCAAGATTAACCAGAGGTCATTTCAAGGTCAAATTGAAAAAATCTAGTAAACAGGTCTGTAAAAGAAAAGAACCCACGCGCAGCTAGATCAATATCCGTTACATAGCAAACAGGCAAGCGAACGAAGTTTTTTAGCCGATTCAAGCTCCTAAAACCTCGTACCCCACTCAAAATTAAATTGATGTCCGTTCCACACCAGATATGCAAGCGGAGTTAGTTATTATGAAATAGTAATCCAAAACTCAACCTCCCAAACTCACGTAACCCACGCACAGTTAGATTAATATCCATTACACAGCAGATAGGGAAGCGGATTAAGTTTTTACGGCGAAACCCAAGCTACCAAAATCACACAATCTAAGTCCAGCTAGATTGATTGTTTTTATAAATATGCCAAAGCATAAGCTCTCATAACCATATATCCCACGCGCACCGAGATCAATCCCCGTTACGCTGCAAACAGGCGAGACGCCAGAATTTGTAAGTGTATAAAAGCTCTCCGAAAACCATATACCCCAGGCACAGCATGTATGAGAGTTTAGGGTTTATGTAAGGTCTTTTCTCACATACGACTGCCCTCCCAAGTTTTCTCATAGACGATAGAAAACTGAGATTTCTCATTCATACTTGTTTGTCATGACTGTGGGTGAAAAAGTCGGGGTGCAGAGCCTTGGGTGACGCGTACGGTACTTCAAGCGTCATTGGATACCCTTACCTGAGCAAAATTAAAAACAGAGGTACTACTCATAGAAAACGCTTTATCTCTTTCTAAGCGTGAGCAAACTTTCTACTATAGGATTTGTAGTTTTTTATTGAGTACTACTAGTATTATGTCTATGGCCTGATCTCGCCATTAACCTCGCTTTTTAATATCGTTTCGTGTTTTTTTTTTCTATTGTAAACATTTTGTTTTAAAAATTTGAGCAACGGCAGCAAAAAAAGACGCGAATTATTTAAAGCAAGATAACTCTTATAGGGTTGTATGAAAACCATCCGATTCCATTGAAGTTGCAAGATATACATTATAAAATAAAATGCTCTAAAAACAGAATTGTTGAAGTTGCGTATATGTTATAAGCAATCTCTGACTATAGATGTGAGAAGCAAAGTTTGTACGTTGAGATTCCAGTTTAATGAATAAAAATAAAACGGCTTCTTTAAAAACAGGTACGGTCACAGCAGAAGTATATAAATCCACACTGTGGTGTTTTGAAAACTTGATGTTTTTAAAGGATATGAATGTATAAGTTTATGTAATTTGATAAGCTAGTAATTAAATAATTTCTGTGTACCAACAATTTGATATAGTATTGTTAAATTATGAGATTTAAAAATATTTAAATTACATACTGTTTTAATGAAAAATATAATAAGGATATTTAATTTTGTAGAAAGGTATTGATAGACCAGGGCTTATCTGTAAAATATTGGGGTTTCGTGGATGTGAAATGGAACATGGACATTTTTGCATGAGAGCCTTCAGAATAACCTGAATAATAATGAATTTGATACGCGTCAATTCAAAAAGTTGGGCAACATTGTTTTTATTAATAAAAATATAAAAATAACGAAAAAAACCGTTTTTCTTTCAACTTTTCTGTCGTATAATTTTGAAGGTATTCATTTTAGAGGAAAGTTGAAAAGGAAAAAAAGTTTCGTAATTAAATTTTCCATAAGATAGGGTTAGTCGGAAATCTCAAAATTGCAATAATTTAAAAAAAAAAGCAGTTTTTTAATCAATTTTTTCGACTATTTAAATTTCTCTAAGGACCTTCATATTAGAGCAAAGAAAACTTTATGCCATGATAAAATAACACGCTAAAATTCGTTAGGATCGAATAGACCGTTTTTGCACAATAATTTTGCAATTTGAGTTCTTTTACAAAAAGTGACCATTTTTCAAGGTTGTCTGAGTCCAAAATATCACGTTAACATACTTAAATTTATTTTCAACATATAGTAGGGAACTCAAGTTTTCCAACGCTTTTTTCAGAATCAAAATCGGATGATTTGGACGTCCTCAGGAATTGTTTGAAGGCTTTGTTGATATTTTTGCATATAAACAAATAGAAAGTACTTGGAAAGACGCTTCTGTTAGTGAAAAAAAATTTCAAATCTGTTAATTGGTTTCCATGATACAAACTGTCAAAGTTGACAGCCTGTTACGGTGAATCTATAAACAATACAGACTTGATTCTTGAACCAAAAACTTTGTCTTGGCGAGTTCTTTTTTGATACAAATATTTAAATATTTATGTTATCGGAAACTTTAATAAAAAATAAAAAAAATGTCGCCCCCGCGCGTGAAAAATGATAAACAGAGGGGTGGGGAGCTCTCATTTTAAAATTAATTCGAAGTTTCAAATACATATCTGAAACAAATTTTCATTTTCTCAGCTTCTAATAGAGCGATTTTGGTCATTCTTTTTAACCGATATACCGCGAAGAATGGAGCTCAAATATCATAATGCCATGTGCCCATCATGCATTCATTTTGTTATAAACAAATTACGTTATTTATGCATCATACTTACAGTATACTGCATCCTACAGTATTGGACTTTCCAAACGAATCTTTGTTTATTAATATAATTAAGCACACTATAACGATATATATTTACTTTAATTATCAAAATTGTTTAAACAATCATTGTTTAAAGAAATTGAAAAAAATGTTGGTTTTAAATTATTTTATTCGTAAAATACAGATAAAAATACAATAGTTATTATTTATAAATTATGTTTAAAAAGTTCAATAAAGCACTCTTAACACTAAATATTATATTACAAAAACGTATTTTTTACATATATATATATATATATATATATATATATATATATATATATATATATATATATATATATATATATCGTCATAGTATGCTTAATGATATTAATAAACGAAGATTCGCTTGGAAAGTTCAATACTATAGGGTGCAGAATGCTGTAAGTATGATGCATAAGTAACGTCATTTGTTTATAACAAAATGAATGCATGATGGGCACATGGCATTATGATATTTGCGCTTCATTATTTGTGGTTCATCGGTTTAAAAAAAAATGATCAAAACCGTTCTATTAGAAGCCGACAAAATGAAATTTTTTTTAGATATGTATTTTGAATCTTCGAATTCAATTTTAAAATGAGAGCTCCCCACCCTTTTTTTCATTTTTCACGCGCGTAGGCGATGTTTTTATATTTTTTATTAAAGTTTCCGATAACATAAACATTTATATATTTGTATCAAAAAAGAACTCGGCAAGACAAAGTTTTGGCTGTCAACTTTTACAGTTTGTATCTCGAAAGCCAATTGACGGATTTGAAATTTTTTTTCATGAAAAAAAGCGTGTTTCCAAGTACTTTCAAACCATGTATTGCGAAAAAAAATCCAATGGAAATCCGCCAAGATAATCTATTTGTTTAAAAGCAAAAATATCAACAATGCCTTCAAACAACTCCTGAGGGCGTCCAAATCATCGGATTTTGATTCTGAAAAAAATGTTGGAAAACTTGAGTTCCCTACTATATGTCGAAAATAAATTTAAATACGTTAACGTGAAATTTTGGACTTAGACAAACTTGAAAAATGGCCACTTTTTGTAAACGAAATCGGATTGCAAAATTATTCTGCAAAAACTATCTGTTCGATCCTAACGAATTGTAGCGTGTTATTTTATCATGGCATAAAGTTTTTTTTTGCTCTAATATGAAGGTCCTCAGAGAAATTTAAATGGTCGAAAAAAATTGATTTAAAAACTGCTTTTTTTACCTTTCTTTTTAATTATTGCTATTTTGCAATAAGGGAAATATATTTTGAGATTTTCGACTAACCCTATCTTATGGAAAGTTTAATTACGAAACTTTTTTTCCTTTATAACTTTCCTCCAAAAATGAACACGTTCAAAATTACACGAGAGACAATTTGAAAAAAAAATATTTTTCGTTAATCTTATATTTTTATTAAAAAAAAAGCGATGTTGCCCAACTTTTTGAATTGACGCATATCAAATTTATCGTTACTCAGGTTATTCTGCAGGCTCTCATGTAAAAATTTCCATGTTCCATTTCACATCCACCTAAAAACAGGTAAGCCCTGGTCTATGATATAACCCAGTAAGTCAGGTTAAAATTATAAGTCAGAAATACTTTTTGATGCTTCAATGGAAGAACTGAATATTGATACAACAAGTCCGACATGTTCCACTGTCTCGACTACAAAATCAGGATGTCATATTCAGCACACGTAATAAGCCATGCAACTAATATGTTATAAGAAAATCGTAGAAGAGACGACCTCTATAGATTTTACAGGTACTGTTATATTGGTTTTTATTGTTATGCTGAGTGGTTACCAACATTTAAAGTTTTTATTTCGTTAAACTAACCAATTATGTTTCTTCTTAAGTTTATTATGTCATTTCTAACCGTGCATTTTCAATATACAATTTTTAATTTAAATTTCTGTGGTCACATAAACTCTGATCTTTGTGAAAAGACCTTTTGTAAAATTTAGAGATGAATATAATTATTAATCTCTGCAACCGTTTGTTATGTTACACTTTCGTCTATGGTTACATCAATACCTTTATAAAATATGATTTTACCTTTATAAAATATAAATATATTTTTATTTCATATAGTTACATACACAGAATTCTAAGGAAGCCTACATGGGAACAAGCTGACTGGGCACTTCCCACAGAAACTGCTTATTAAGAAGACCTTCGAGAAAGTCTATAAATATAAGTTAAATCTTAATGTTCTTTAATTCTTGTGATCTCAATACATGTAATAACATTCAATTGTCATTCTTGTAGTTGCTTTGATTGTATTTTTGAAAATAAAATAATTTTTAAAAACACAAGTTGGTGATTCAAAAACATAATTGGCGCAGTCGGTAGGATAGCGCAGTGGTGAAAAATCTAGATAGTACAAGTGGTGAATTTTCGCATCCGTTGGAAACCACCACGGGAATCCAGTTCCTGCTGTCCAGAGATTCGCATACGTCGAAGACGCCACCTGAGTATCCACTCTTCAGTGCTATCCAAAAGAACCCTGGGAGGACATCCGGAACCACACAAAAGAACACCACAACGAGCAACGAGACGCAAGGATTCGGGAAAGGCAGGGAAAGACAGGACGCCAACCCTTGGATACTGTAAGTGCCTAAAAATTCCTTTCCGCCCCTTTCAAACCCCTTTGTTTGAGGATTTTGTAGGGATAGGTTAAGCGTGTACGCAGTACACAAAAACATTCAGTCTATTGGAGACAAAACAAGCTTAGGATTAAATTAAATTAAGAAAAAAATAGAAATCGCAGATTTCAAAAAGTAAAAGTTAAATTGAAAGTAAAAAGTTAATAATTAAGTTGAAAATAAAATAAGAAACCTGTTGTTTCAAAGTGAAAGTAAAATTAAAATAAACCCCAAAACTTGAATAAATAATTTAATATATAAATAATCTGTACAAGATGTCAGAAGTAAAAGTTAACTGGGACCTCCTTAAATCCCGCTTAGATAATATTAAACCATTCGATGGATAGTAATATGCTAAATAAATTCATCACTAGAAGTGAGGATTTTATAGAAAAATACGCTGTAGCCAATAATGCAGAATTAAATGAACATGTTTTTCAATGCATACAAGAAAAATTATGCGGAAAAGCCGAAATTATGGTAGGCAGGCGCGTTGAATTAAACACTTGGCAAAAATTAAAAGCCGCTCTTTTACAGTGTTTTGCCGATCGTAGGGATATTGATTGCCTAGTACAAGAACTCACTCGGGCTAGACCTTTCAAAAATGAAAATTTAATTAACTTTGGTAATAGACTATTAGCAATAAGTAGTAACGTTATCCAGCATATAAGCAATAATACTTCCTTGTCCAATGAACAAAGAAATTGTCAGATTGAACACTATAACAAAACAGCTTTAAACACATTTATTGCAGGTTGTGACGGTAATTTACGGAATAATATGTATATTAAAAAACCAAAAAGCCTAGAGGATGCCATTGCTTATGTTAATGAATATGAAAATTTCGAAAAATTATTTGGCAACTTTCATGAACCTAATAAACCAAAAACAAATCAGTTGAACCTAGTCAAAAATTTCAATAACCCAAATTTCAACCCATATCATAATACACAAAATATGTATTTCCCAAATCAAAACTTTTCACCAAGACCAGTTTGGCCAAATCAGCCAATACATATTCAGCCTAAACAAATACCACAAAAATATTTCAGTAATAGACAAGTGTTTGGTCCTCCAAGAAACGTCTTCAAACCAAACCAAATTCCTCCTAATCAACTACCGAAACCAACTCCAATGTCGACAACTTCACGAAACCCGACAGTACAAACTAACAGACAATTTAATCAGCATAACTATCCGAATAGAGGTAATCAAAATTACTTTAGAAACCAACCCAATCTGAAACCAAACTTTATAGCTGAAGAATTATTTAATTATGAATACGAGGAAAACGATGAATCTCCGCAGGAGAAATATAACGAAAATTACTACTACGAGCCGAACCCCTATGATAGTCAAAATTATTTTTATGACAACGAGCCGGATTTTGAAAATTCCGTAGAGATCCAAGAGATACACGATAATTCAAATAATCCCGATTTTGACCCAAAAACAAACCAAAATTTTCCCGAAATAGCCGAGGAAAAGCAACCACCATAGCTGAAATAAATATTTCATCTTTTAACGCCTTAGCGTATATACAAATAAACAACCCACCTTTAAAATTATTAGTAGACACAGGCAGCTCGAGATCTATCCTAGATCCCAGTATTGCTGAAAAGTATTTTCCAAATTGCATTTATCATACGAATAATATTATTAAAACAGCATTAGGTACTCAAAAAACTAAATTTCAGGTATCAGTACCCTTATTTGCAGAACTTGGTATAAAAAATAAAATTGATTTCATATTATTCGATTTTCATGATTTTTTCAACGGAGTCTTAGGCTTACAAGACCTAATAAAACTAAACCTCAATATAGACCTAATAAATAAACAACTAGTCGGTCCAAAAAATTTAAAAATCCCTTTCAAGTACAGAGAACCAAGCGAAATAAACTTCTCTTTTTCAGTAAACCCTCAAGAGAAAATTATAAAAAAGGATAAACTAAATAAAGCTGCTGACGCACTTTCACGTAATCCGGTAGACCCAATCCCTCTAAATAACTATAATAACCCTTATTTACCGTTTATCTATATCCCAGAATTAAATGCAAAATTTCTCATAGATACAGGTAGCGGTAGAAGTTTCATTAAACCCGACTTAGCATATTCAGTCTACCCAAATTCCATATTTTTCGAACCTTTCACGGTACGGTCAGCTCATGCAATTTCAATGCATCATGAGGTAGCAAACATTCCAATATTCCCTTGTTTTAAAATTATCGGAAAACATAAATTCTGTATATTTAATTTTTCCCCAAAATTCGACGGACTCTTAGGTTATGACTTCTTAAACTATATTGGTGCAATTATTAATTGTGGAAAACGTCAGCTAATAGTAAAAAATGTCATTTTCCCATTCATATACGAAAATGCTAGTATACCTTCTAATCAATCGAACGATATCGACAGTTCCAAAACCAATAATTCCGAAAATACTGAAATAATAAAACCTCAAGAGGAAAGAAAAAATTATGTTACTGCAATAAATTCTACAACAAATACATACAAAGAGCATACGATCAGTAAACCACAGAATATTGATAATTCAAATAACAAAGATTTCGATACTGATAAAAACCCGAAATCTCTCGAACAAATCGATCAACCCACAACATCCCTTATAAGAAAAATAATAGAATCCCCACCTACTAAAACCATGATCGAAAAATTCCAAAAAATTATAACACAAAAGAATATTAATCCGGGAAACACCGAAAACCCTGATAAAGTAAACGCAGTAAAAAACTTCTCTACCCCAATATCTGTTAAATGAAAAATAACTGAAAATGTTAAAACAAACCCTGACAAAACTGAACTATACAAAATCAATACTACGCGTGAAAGCAAAATAAATTATAAAACGAGGAAGAAGCTCAAAACTATGAGCGTGAATAAAACGAACTATAAAACTCGGAAAAAAGCTAAAATGAAAAAAATGCATACTACCCCTCTGTAGAACAGATTAATAAAGGGCAACTTAAATACGAACGTAATGACAGTTAGTCAAAACTTACTAAATACATTAGAGTATAAATTAGTCTTAAATAAAGATAACTTTAAAATAAAATTCAATCAAACTTTCCAAAAAAAAAAAAAATATTTGTAATAAAAATATTAATCAAGAATGATCATAAAGGTGATATATTAATAAAAATATTCATTAAATTTTATCTTAAAAAGGAAATCAGCTGTTATATAAATCATGCAATGAGTTCACTGAAATTCTCCGGGTTCAAACGGTGACGATCTTACATTAACTTGAAAAATAAAACGCGAAATTAAAACTACTGATAACATTCTAGTGCATACAAAGTCGTATTATAATCCGTTTATTTATAAAGACTTTTAGCAATAAAACGAAACACTTCCTTACTTGGATTCAGAAGACATAAATCAAACTCTTCAAAGAAATATAGGAAATAAAAGACCCAAAATTAATATCATAAAATCCGCAAATAATTCGAGTCAAATACAAATAATAAAAGATCTCCGAAGTATCAAACTATGTACAAACGCACAAAGAAAACGCGAAAGAATTATATAGACAAATTCAAGGCAAAAATGCAGAAACAAAAGAAAAAATTATAAATAAAGTAAAAGATAAAAAACTTCAACCCCCTGATTTCGAAAATCAAAATACGGTATATATAAAGACCAAAGCTCGAAACAAAAGCCAATCAAAATTCAAAAAAGCAAATTTAATATCGCAAACAGACATAAAATTGACAACTGACCAAGGTACTTATCATAAACACTTTGCAAGAAAACCTAAATCTAAACAAAAATCCCCTTTACAGGTAGAAGATGCAAGTGAGAATCCTGACAATGATCCTGGTCCTAGTACCTCCGACATTGAAATGCTAAAAATGAAAAACCCAATATTACCTATACAGTTAGGAAAAGCTAAATTGGTTTATAGCAAACACACATTTATTCACTACATAGATTTACTACCAATTATTAATCAATTAAAAGACTTAAGAGAACAATTTAATATTATCAAAAATCATCTTGAGAATCAAAATTTTACAAATCCAATTTCCTATCATGGCATATCCGAAAACTCTCTTCGTAGAACCGAATACTTAGTTAAAAATACGCAAGATAAGTTGGCAAATCTTTACCCTCACATACGCAATAAAAGAGGTTTAATTAATTTTATTGGCAATACACAAAAATGGCTCTTTGGCACATTGGACGCTGATGACGGAAAACGTTACGATGAAGCAATCAGTAACCTTCAAAATAATCAAAGAAACATTATGAAAGAAATAAACTTACATATATCACTATCGAAAAGTTTAATAAATAATTATAATAAAACCATCACTACCATGTATAACAATCAACAAACATTACAAAAAAGTTTAAAAATATTTGAGGCTACTATCGAAAAAGAAATCAATAACTTAAATAATTATATTGTCTTTCAAGGCATGTTAATGCAAATTAATTTCGATTGCGAAAGCTTAATAAATTTTATAGATAATTTAGAAGACGCTATAACATTTGCAAAATTAAATACTCTACATAATTCTATAATATCAAGTGCAGAGTTAAAAGAAATGTTAAAATATTTAAGAGAAATTTATTATGAAAATGAAATACCCGCTTTCAAAAATATTCTAAATTATTATCAAATTTTGGGAGTACAAGTAACATTTGTAGAAACAAAAGTAATTTTTTCTGTACACGTACCTATAGCAAAACCTCAAACGTACCTTTTCTATCATTTATATCCCGTTATCCAAAAATCAAAAATTATAATCCCAAAATACCCCTACATGGCACGTACAGAAAAAGAAATCCAATTTGAAGACAACACTTGCCCCCAGTTGGAAGAAGTCTTCTACTGTAACGAAGCTTTTCATCCACAAGACAAATGCATTCTGGCACTATTAGATGGTGTGCCCTCAAATGATTGTCCGATAATCGAAGCCAATATTGAAAAATCAATAATTGAACAAGTGACAGCCGACGAAGTAATTATAATGCCACAGAAAAAGGAAAGAATCCATACTCAATGCAACATGGACCAATACTTTGATATTGAAGAACCAACTTTAGTGAAAATACCTAACAACTGCCAAATACAAATAGGCTCTAGAAAATTTACCAATACAATGGAAATCCAAATTGGAAAACCTCTATTATTACCAGAACTACAATTTGATAATTTCACCTCAACCAAATTGGTAAAAATACCCGACATAAACGAAATAAATCTCAATGAAATATACAAATTAAAGGACCTAACTAATCAATTGCAACCAATTGAAGGGATAAACCAATCAAATGGATATTCGTCAATAGTAATCGATACACTTATATTCATGATATTGATTGCTATCATTATATTCTTGGTATTAAAAAGAAAACTAATATTTTGGAAAAAAGAAAAGAAAGAAAAGAAAAAAGAAGAAAACGAAGTAACCTTCGAAAATACACCCTGTATTTTCTCAGCTTAAGGAGGGAGGAGTTACATACACAGAATCCTAAGGAAGCCTACATGGGAACAAGCTGACTGGGCACTTCCCACAGAAACTGCTTATTAAGAAGACCTTCGAGAAAGTCTATAAATATAAGTTAAATCTTAATGTTCTTTAATTCTTGTGATCTCAATACATGTAATAACATTCAATTGTCATTCTTGTAGTTGCTTTAATTGTATTTTTGAAAATAAAATAATTTTTAAAAACACAAGTTGGTGATTCAAAAACATAATTATATGCTCAATTAGTTTGGTAATTAAAAATTTTTTTTTTCAGAGTGATCGAAGCTGATCTTTCAAAAATTAAAAATAAAAATGGGCCAAGAAAATTGAAACGAGTAATAATGTATTCCCTCTTTGAAGCACAAGAAGAGGAAGAGGAAGAAGCATTTTTTTTTGGTTTCTATAAATAAAATAGTCTCAAACATATATTAATTTATTTATTAATTCAACAATATCACAATAGACATATACTAGAGAAATCACTTAGTCTATATTATATACATTATGTAGCAAAGCCACTGGCATATACAGTTTTTTTTTAATTTGTCACTATACCTAGACGCTTTATTATAAATGGAGGAAATATATATATATATATATATATATATATATATATATATATATATATATATATATATATATATATCCTTTTACAGATGTATTTAGTAAATTTATCTCAATTTGACCTTGAAAAGACCCTGAAATGACCTCTGGGTGAACTTGGGGAATTAAATAAACCACCAATTTGAATTCAGCGACCTAAAAAATGCAGGTATGTACTTCTTCAGATTTATTTAGTAAATTTTACTCCATTTGACCTTGAATCTGACGTGATAGAGGTTGTTGGACTTCAGATTTGGATTCAGGACATCTAATTACATAAGAATAAAATAGTCTGGTCAAATAGGCATCCACTTTTTTTTGTAAACCTGTGTTATCAATTAAATATGACAAATAACACAACATTGAAAAATGTTTTCCCTGAAACAAAAAATCCAGAAACTCCCAAGTTTATTTCTCCACCATCATTTGATCTTTGCCTAGATTCTCCAGTTATCTTTTAGTCAAAATACAATAGAATCGCTGCTTGCAACGGTTGGAGTAACGCATATAAAATTTCATATTTATGAAATTCTCTGGAGAATCCTGTTAGTTTTTGGTATAGTAAATATAGTGTAAAATCTGAAAATATGGATAACCAGTGGCAAAAAAACAGGCAAGACTTTAGAAAAGAATTTAGCGGTTGACAACCCATGTGTAAATAAAAATTTAGATTCAATATTAGGAAACAACATGATAATGAAGATATAAAAAATATTATTATGATTTATTAACTCTTGCGCGAGAATTGGACTCAAACATGGACTTCGCAACACTTAGGGATCACTTCGAAAACGGGCTACATTCATCTTACTATGAGACCTATTATTTATTATGCACAGTAAACATGGACTTTGAAAAAATTAAAACATTAGACCTCAAACTAAGCGAAATTTCAGGAACGGGTACTAGTTGACAGAATAACGGTCCAATCGTCACTGTTGGCAATTACGCAAGCAGTTGAATCATGGTAAGCAAGAATAAATATATGACCAAACCAACAAACCCGTAGAAGAGGAGGATATTACCAAGGTATACATAGAGGATTCTACAAAGAAAACTCACAATCACCTCGCCATTTCCAAAACAATAGAGAAGGATCTTTTTTACTAGATCTAGTTCCCCAAATGACAATGGACGGCTGAACTAAGCCCAAGTGAATTCGCCCTTCATTTAATGGGTACTAATAAAAATTTTTTAAAAGTTAGGAATTGTGTAAATAATAATATAAATATAGATATAATATTAGATACCGGGTCAAGTTAGTGCGTTATAAGTAAGGACTTGGCACTAGAAATAAAAGCACCCAATAATGAAATAAATCTAGTTAGGGCAAGGGTAAACATGATTCCATCTTTAAGGTTAGCAGATGTTACGATAACGTTGTGTAAATTATCGGAATATGTCTCAACACTTATTATAGACAACTTATCTAAACTATTAATATTGGGAATGGATTTTCTAGTAAAAAATAAAACCGAAATAGATTACGAACAAAAAACAGTTCAATTTACTAACAATAATGTAAAAATAACTTTATTTTTTCAAACCAATTGTGAGGTAAAATAATGACTTCAATTCCCAGACGGAACTGCCAACCATCGAAGAAGAGGCCGACGAAGAAGAAAAAATATATAAAATATGAGCTACAGAAGGCTACATCTTAAAAACTAATAGGCAAATAAAAATTAAACTGGATAAAAAATTGAAGCCTTTAAATTCAAAAACTTTCGAAGACATGATTTTTGAGGAAAATGACGAATTTTGAGACCGAAGGGAATGATCCCGATAACTTCCCTGCATTTGGATCAGGATGCTTTAATACTAGACGCTATAACATGGAGTCATAATAATATAAAAATTCTCAAAGGTTCAACCAACGACTATCTAAAAAAGATAGAATTTTACAACCTACAAGAAGCCCCTCTTTTCCATGTAGATGAAAAAGAAAATGGTGAATAAAGGCTCACTATAATTGACAACAAAATCAATAATATACGAAATAGTAACCTAAAAAATGAACTGCAGGACTTACTGGAAGAATACAATGATATTTTTTCTAAAACTCCCAAAAAAAACGAGAGTTAATCGGTTAACGAATAAAAGAAATGACTAAATACAAAATAATTAGGCCTAGTAACTCCTCTTGGACGAGCCCAGTCGTACTAGTAAAGAAGAAAACAGGAGATATTAAACTGTGTGTAGACTATAGGTGACTTAATAACGTTACCAAAAAATCGGTCTATAATATTGCTAGAATCGAAGATATTTTAACTTATTTAGGTGATGCTAAATATTTTTCATCTCTGGATATGTTTTCTGGTTGTTGTCAAGTAAAACTGAAAGAAGAATCTAAATCATATACAGCTTTTCAAGCAAAAGAGCATGGCCTATGGGAATTTAATTAAATGAGCTTTGAATTATGTAATGCCCCTGCCACTTTTCAGCAACTAGCTGATACCGCATTTAGAGATCTTAAATGGAAAGGAATATTAATATACTTGGATGACATCATAATATTCTCAGAGACAATCGAAGAACACCTAAAGAAACTTAAAACTTAGCAAATGCAAATATCTAAAAGAAAAAATTAATCTATGCTATCTCAAAAGATGGCATCCTTCCTGATATGGAGGCTTGCATATTTAAGACATTTAATCTGGATGGGAAACCAGTAATTATATTGACAGATCATCATATACTCTGTTGGTTAAAATATCTAAAATACCCAACATGAAGATTAGCAAGATGGTCTAAGAAACTTTCCGAATTTGAGTATACAATAGAACATAAAAGCGGCTCGTAGCACATCGTGATGCTGATTGCATTAGTAGGTACCCCGTTTTAGAGCCAGCAAGTAATGAAGAACTAGATGAAGATTGAGACCTTTTTTTATAAAATCAGAAGAAACATCAAGATTCCAACTCGAAGACCCAGAACTCAAAGAACTCATTGACTCAATTAAAAATCCAAACAATATTCCAATAGGAATTCGAAAACATATAAAAAACTTTAGGTTAATCGATAACGTCTTATATAAAATAAATTCGAATCCCCAGGGATTAGATAATTTGTTAGCAATTCCGAAAAGTCTTATAGGAGAAATAATGCATAATCACCTTTCTGAACTATTAAGCGATTATTTGGGTATTACAAAAAACAGTACACAAAATTAAAACAAGATTGGCAGGCTAGGAAAGGATAACAAAACCGAGAGACAATAGGTCTTTTACAACCTATTCCTTTAGGAAGACCCTTTGGAAGTGTAGGTATAAATATATTCGATCCATTTCGCAAAAGTAACAACAAAATACAGTAATTGTTGTAGCATCTGACTACACAACATAGACAAAAGTAATGCCGAATGGAAAAACAGGTCCAATAGCAAAATTTTTAATGAAAAAAATAATTATCCGACATGAAGCGCCTAAATTCCTTCTAACTGACCGAGGTAAAGTCATCCAATTAGAATTGATACAATAACTCTGAAATAGATGGGTACAACTAAACAATTTATCACTGCATATCACCCAAGCACAAATGGGATAACTGAAAGATTAAATAAAACGTTAGCCAACATGCTTTCAATGTACACAAACACTAACCAAACAGGTTACTTTTGCATATAATACAGGCCTCCAACATTTCATGCAATTCTCTCCATTTGTACTTGTATACAGAACGGAGCCTTATTACTGACAGAAGTAAATTTGATTGGGTCACTAGAGCTGTTGGACAGCCTTAGCAGTACGAAACAAAACTGTGGAAAACCTTGAGCGAAACCAAAAAATAGGTAAACTAAGATACGACTTTAAACATAGACATGTCGAATATCAAGAAGAGGACCAAATCTCGCATAAGGAAAGTCGGTAGAAGTGAAAAGTTACTTCTGAGGTGGTTTAACCCGTACTACATAACAAAGAAAATTTCAGACGTAGATAGACTACGAGATTCAGAAAGGAAAATCTAACAAATTAGAGAAAGACATTAAGCATATGAGTAGCATTTTACTCTACTGTGAACAATGCACCCCAGTACCCCCCCCCCCGGAAAAATCAACCCCATAGTATATATACTCCAGAAATACAAACCCCATCTTATATTTACCTCTTCCTGTACATAATTTTTATATTAATTTGCTAGCGATATATCCTTGTTTTAACAAAAATCTAAAAAAGTACTATTATATAATAATAAGTAATTTAAATATTAAAAAACAAAACAAATGTTTATCTAAATATATTTGCAGATGCGTATCCCCTGTAGTATAAAATTTCACATATCATGACATTTATTGGTTTCATAATAACATCCAATAGAATAATATAAACATAAGTTACATAAGTTGAAAGACTACATAAAAAATTACAGTATAAAATTTTATTAATAGTAGCTTAGTAAAACCACGACGAATATTTAAATATTAAAATTAAGGTAAAAAATCTTTTTTATATAGATTTCCACTATTTGCGATTTTATCAACTGGAAAGCTAAGTAGTTCGGAATTTAGCCCCTATAATATAGAAATTAGTGTCGGAGCCTTCTGGAAGCCTCTCCCTACCACAATTACATATGAAGCTACCTTACCAATAATCTATGAAAAAGAATGTTTAGTAGCCGATATTACAATAGAAAATGAGATATTAGAAACAAGTCAGATACCAAAAAGTGAGGAGTGTATAATCTCGCATTACTTTAAAGAATTTTCTAAAACATTTTCAAAAGAATTAAATATCTTAAAAGCACGAAGAAATATTTCTGGAATGAAACAGAGAAAGCAGAAAGAGAACAAAGAGCTCTGGGTCTCATTAGTGGTTTTGTTACGCAAGAGAAATTAAGTTTAATTACAGAGAGCGAAAGAGGATACAAAAAAACAATTAGGTACCTTCAACAAATTGCTTTCAAAAACATTCCAAGAATTAAATAAAGCTAGTCTTTAAATAGTTAAAAATGCACGTATAAGAGAAATGTATTATTTTTTTAAAATTTAAATATGATATTTAGATACAACTTCAGCATATTTTAACGGCACCACCACTGTCTGTTCGTCTCAAGTAAAGTGGAGACATGTCGAGTCCCAACAAAATGGTCCATCAGGTCCATTGACGCTTTATATCAGTGCACTTGGCGGACCCCGCTCTGACTTCATGTATGCCGACACATCGGTAAACATTCATCTCCTTCAGCTACAGTAGCTAGAAATCATATTGGCAAATGGAATTACATAACAGTGTCTTATCTTATAATACCAGACCAAAAGTCAATGGAATAAGAGTTGACAGGAGTAACATGGTACATTCAATCCCAGCCTCTAAGCTACTTGAATTTGGCAGAGGATGGAGTGCATTGTAGGTATGAGCGGTTAACGTCATACAGGGCCATCTGATGCGCATCAACTTCAGCTGGACAAATAATGCGCGACTTCAGAGGGTTCCGATCAATGTTAGAAATAAGGCGTACCACATTACCAACGAAAATGGTAACCACCCTCTCTCATCCACCGGACAAGGCGAAACGATATCATCCTTCAGACAGATTTTTAAAAAGTGATTTAGTACAGTGGTGCGAAAATTTAAAAAACATTTTATTTTTGTATAGTTAAGTTAACTTTGTTTTTTCTAACTTAGTAAACAAAAGTAATAGGGAAAAAAGTAGAATTTTTTGTTACTATTCAATTTTAAGTCATATTTTTACATTTTCTATTTTTTTTTTGGAGATGTAAAATATTTAGGCCGCCACATTTGATCCGCCATTTGATTTTTAACAATGATTTGTGAAATTCAGAAAATTTTGTAGTGAGAAGTAAATAACATAATAATGATGATAATAACTACAGCCTGATGCAGTTTGAGCCATTTACCACTGAGGAAATCTGAGGAAAAATCAAGGATTTCCATAACTGGAACCGGATTCAGAACTACTGGCTCAAGAAGTTCTGGTGTATATACAATCAACTGGCTAATCTTATTAATGATGTTTTTCTAAACCCAGCAAAAATGCCATTATTTCTGACAGAAGATATTACGTATTTCTTACCAAAGGACCAACATAACACACATGACCCCGTTAAGTCTAGGCCAATCACATGCCTTCCCACACTACATAAGGTAATCACCTCCTGCTTGATCTAACGCATCTATGCACATTGTGATCAAAATAACATCATCGCAACTCAACGAGAGGATGCACCAGAGGAGCAATGGGATGCAAGGAACAACTGATTGTTACCTCTATCATATGTAACCAAGCCTGTACCAACCAAAGAAACCTCTTTGCTACCTATGTGGATTATACGAAGGCCTTCGACTCAGTTCCACATGAGTGGGTCAAAACTATATTAAAAATGTATAAAGTCGATAATCATTTGTTTCCTTTTTAGAAAGCGTCATGTCAACCTGGAGAACTAGGATCCAACTGCAAGTGCCATACAGCCATACCATCAAAACTCCCAAGACGAAGGGAAATATTTCAAGGCGATTCACTAAGCCCATTGTGGTTCAGGTTTGCAATGAACCTACTGTCACTCCATTTGAACTCCACCAGATACGGCTTTAGTATTAGAAATATCAAAAAAGAGATAGTAAGATTGAATCATCTTCTATACATGGATGATCTTAAACTGACGGCTGCTACCTACAACCAGCTAGAGCAAATGCTTAAAATTGTGGAGAAGTTCTCCGAGGATATCGAAATGCAGTTTGGACTTGACAAGTGCCGTATTTTGAACATTGTTAAAGGAAATATACAACCGAGAGCATTTGAGATGTAGAACGGTGAAACTATAGCTGCAATGGAAGCAGAACAAAGATACAAATACCTAGGTATAAAACAGGCTAAATGAATTGATCATCGCATTATGAAGGTCGAATTGACAACCGAATTTGTCACGAAGGAAAGACGGATGTTACGAACTAGTCCAAATAGTAGAAATTTGTTTAATGCTCTCAACACGTACGCATGCTCTGCACCTAGCTAGTCTTTTGGAATTGTAAAATGGTGCATGACAGATATCGAAAACCTGCAAAGGAAAATAAGAACACTCTTAACAAAAGCACACAAACATCACCCTCGGAGTGCTATTGAACGTACAATGCCTCCAAGATACAAAGGAGGAAGAGGATTGGTGGATATTAGTAAGCAGTTGGATCAATAAATAATAAACTTACGTTCTTATTTCCACAGGTTAGCGGACTCTTCCACACTACATCGAGACATATGCGAGGCAGAGGCAGACGGGATTATGCTTCTCACAACCGAACAAACCAAGAGAAGTTACAAGCTGGCTACAGAAGCCACTTCATGGACGGCTTCCAAATGAGGTCATCCAGAATACTGTCGACAACTCAGCGTCGAGCTACTGGTTGATTTCAGGACAGATTTTTCCAGAAACGGAGGACTTCTTGTTAGCTATCCAAGAACAGGTTTTTACGACGAAGAACCATCAGAAGTTCATCATGATAGATCCCTCAATACTGGAGGATGCCAAGCGTTTGCTGCAACCGAGTATAAGGAAAGACACGACTCAGCCGCCAAGATACTCCACCAAGAGTTAGCAGATAAGTTTAAACTATTGCAGGTAGGAAAATTGCCTTACTACAAATACAATCCGGAGACTATCCTTGAAAACAACTAGTTCAAGTTATATTGGGACCGAATGATTCTAACAAATCAAACAGTTGCTCATAATAGGCCAAGCATTATACTAACAGATAAAATTTGTAGGCGAACTACACTGATTGACATTACTATACCTACTAACAACAACCCAAGACCAAAATGCAATGAGAAGATCGTCAAATACACAGATTTGGAGATGCAAATTCGCATACAGTAGACAATGAACGGCGTCCACACGATTCCCATAATACTGTCAACCATTGGAGTGATACCAAAAAGCATCCTGCAGAACATCAAAGGACTGAGTCTACTCTCAACAACTGGAGTGATACCAAAGAACCTCCTGCAGAACATCAAGGGACTGGGTCTTAGTGAGCATCTGTATAAACCGATGCAGAAAGCAACTCTCCTAGCAACCGCGCGAACCGTCCGAAAGTTCATGGGAAATACAGCAGACCACGTCACCTAGGACCCGATAACATGGAAAGGGTTCCCACAGAGCTTCATACTTCTGGTACCTTTGTGTACCTGGTATGAGTGAATATTCCCTGGAGGGAGTGCGAAGCCGTCTGGCTTGTAAATCATAATAATAATAATAAACCTGTCTGGCCGGCAGTGTGCTGCAGTCAGCAGTATACTTGTCGCTACTGTAATGCGTAGACAGTACAGCCAGCAATGCCAGCTATCCGCTGACCTTTAACTATATCCTCCCTTTACCTATTAAACATCCCTTTGCCCTGACCCATTTACTCTCAATTCCTACATAATTCCTTAGGAACCACTTTCTTTCAGCTTTCCGACTGGACCCGGCAACGAATAAATCCAGGGTTTCCCTCAACCAATCGTAGGAGGCGATTAAATGGGGAGAACTTTAAAATTTTAAATAATGAAATGTCGACTGTAAAACATAAAGTACCCCAGGTGGGTAGGACCCATGCTCCACACCCCACACCGCAGAAGCGGTCTGCTCCACAGATTCTTGGGGGAGCAACACTTCGACATCGCAAACTTTAAGTGGCAGGGTGTTGAGGAAGCGAACCCTGTCGCACAAGAAGCTACAGTCCAACAACAACATGAGAGCCAAATAACAACGAGAGCTCCACCCTCCGAAGGTGCTGCGCAGGAACCTCAGCCAGCGCTAACTCAGGCGGGACTTCCAAGATAGCACATGAAATGGAAAACATCCATAAATGAAACAATGCATTTTTTATAGGGTGACTGAACTAGGACGAGAAACGATCGGCTATAGACAACAACTTCATGCCGATTTTTGTAGGGAATATCCACGCCCACAAGTGTCACAACAGAGAATAGCAGACCAATACAGGGCTATTCTCCGAAATAAGCTAATTTCAGAAGAGCGACTCAACATCATCAAAGCGAAAATAGAACGAGAGATAAGAAGCACTGACGATAACTATGAATAAACCGTAGAACCTGCGCCACAGCCAGACCCAGAGACGCAAAAACAAAAACTACATCAACACGAGGGTCAGATAACTCCAAGAGCTCCACCCGCCGAAGATGCTGTGCGGGGACCCCAACCAACTCTTACTCAAGCGGGAGGACAAAGACAACGCATGAAATGGACTGTGTCCATGAAGGAGACAATAATGCGCATTTTTTATAAGGTGACCTAACTAGGACGAGAGATGATCGGCTACAGACAACAACTAAATGCCCAATTTTGCAGGGAGTACCCACACCTGCAAGTGTCCCAGCAGAGAATAGCTAACCAATATAGAGTTATTCTCCGAAATAGCCTAATTCCTGAAGCTCGGCTTAATAGCATCAAAGCGGAAATTGAACGTGAGATCAGAGATACTGACAACAATCAGATTGCTGAACCTGAGCCACAACCGGAACCTGAAGTCCAAGAACAACAGGAACAGCTGAATGACGATTCCCAACAGGACAACACTGAACTCTTTTATCAGAAACTGTCAACGGAAATGAGTGCTGCGGTGCTAGAGAATGATGGAAGCAATCCGTTAAGAAGACCGACACTGCCAAAAATTAATTCATCCAAAAAACTGGGTGTCATGTTAGATATTATGAATAATCGGATTTTACCAGCTTATGTTTCAGATGCTTACACTCTGGAGTCCTTGCATATGACCATCTCCTGTACCGCGACTGCTGTAGCTAGAGCTTTAGAAATTAAAGTTATAACAGCGCCGATCAGCAAGAACAGAACCCAACACACCACCATGGGAAGAAAGTCTAAATAAGAAAATTGAAAATCTTCGAATAGATATAGAACAGCTAATGGAGTACATCAGGGGTACAAGAACAAGTAGACTGCAAAGGCGAATTGCAGAAATCATGAATCATGTCCGATATCATTCGCAACAAGACTCAGCGAATGTTACTGCTCAGCAATGCCTTGATTCGCTGAAACAGAGGCTCTCTGTTATTGCAGGACGGCTAAAGAGATACAAGACCAGCAATAACCGAAAACGCGACAATGCGCTCTTCCAACGATCAGAAAAGACTTTCTACCGTAAGCCAGAAGAGTTCTGGGGAAACCAACTCTCCACACCAGGCAATTGTAACATCGCAGCTGGATGGATCAATGAAGAACACCAAATCTGCCAAGACTACAGCCAGATGCAGTTTGAGCCAATTACCACCGAGGAAATTTCAAGAATAATCAAGGAATCTCATAATTGGAAAACTCCAACTCTCGACGGGATCCAAAACTACTGGCTCAAAAAGTTCTAGTGTATGCACCATCAGCTGGCTAATCTTATTGATGATGTTTTTCTTAACCCAGCAAAAATTCCATTGTTCTTGACCGATGGTATTGCGTGCCTCCTACCAAAGGACCAACACAACACACATGACTCAGCTAAGTATAGGCCAATCCCACCCTGTATAAGGTGATCACCTTGACCCAACGCATCTATGCACATTGTGAGAAAAATAACATCATTGCACCTCAACATAAAGGATGCACGAGGGGAGCCATGGGATGCAAGGAACAATTGATTGCTGATGTTAACAAGCCTGTACCAACCGAAGAA
Source organism: Diaprepes abbreviatus (assembly GCA_034092305.1). NCBI lineage: Eukaryota > Metazoa > Arthropoda > Insecta > Coleoptera > Curculionidae > Diaprepes > Diaprepes abbreviatus. The sequence continues at coordinate 2,142,509 of JASJET010000182.1, read as the reverse complement.
ACCTCTTTACTGCCTACATGAATTATACGAAGGCCTTCGACTCAGTACCACATGAGTGGCTCAAAACTATATTGAGATTGTACAGGGTTGATAATAATTTTGTTTTCTTTTTAGAACGCACCATGTCAACCTGGAAAACTAGGATCTAATTGCAAGTGCCATCCAGCAACACCATCGAAACTAATATCCCAATACGAAGGGGAATATTTCAAGGCGATTCACTAAGCCCATTGTGGTTCTGCCTTGCAATGAACCTACTTTCACTCCATTTGAACTCCACTAGATACGGCTTTAGTGTCAGAAATAACAACGAAGAGGTAGAAAGATTCGATCATCTTCTATACATGGATGATCTAAAACTGATGGCTGTTGCCAGAAACCAGCTGGAACAAATGCTCAAAATTGCGGAGGTGTTCCCCGGGGATATCGGAATGCAGTTTGGATATCGTTAAAGGAAAGATACAACAGGGAGCATTTGAGATGCAGAACCGTGAAACTATAGCTACAATGGAAGCAGAACAAACATACAAGTATCTAGGTATGAAATAGGCTAAAATAATTTACCATCGCACTGTCAAAGCCGAATTGATAACTGAATTTGTTAAATGGGAAAGTCGTGTATTACGAACTGACTTAAACAGTAGAAATTTGTTTAAGGCGCTCAACACATAGCTATTTATTTGGAATTGTGAAATGGAACAGGACGAACATATAAAAACCTGCAAAGAACAATAAGAACACTTCTAACAAAAGCACACAAACACCATCCTCGTAGTGCTATTGAACGTACAATGTTTCCAAGACACCAAGGAGGAAGAGGATTGGTGGATATTGGTAAGCAGCTCGACCAACAAATAATAAATTTACGTTCTTATTTCCACAGGTTAGCGGACTCTTCCACACTACATCGAGCAATATGTGAAACAGACGATTCAACGCCGTTGCAGGTGAGGGAACAGGATATTGCATCTCAATACCAAACAGACCAAGAGAATTTACAAGCATGGCTACGAAAGACACTTCATGGGTGTCATCCAAATGAGGGCAATCAGGACAATATCGACAACTCAGTGTCAAACTACTGGTTGATTTCAGGACAGATGTCTCCGGAAATGGAGGGCTTTTTGTTAGCTATCCAAGACCAAGTTATTTCGATGAAACTATCGGAAGTTCATCACTGATCCCTCAATAGAAAACGATCAATATAGATAAAGCTGTCAAACATCAGAAATAATCCAGCACATAACTGGAGGATGCCAAGCATTTGCCGCAACAAAGTAAAAGGCAAAAAAAGGCCCAGCCGCAAAGATACTCTACCAAGAGTTAGCAGATAAGTTAAATCTATTGTAAGTAGGAAAATGCTTAACTACAAATACAATCCGGGGCCTATTCTTGAAAACAACGAGTTCTAGTTATATTGGAACCGAACGGTTCTAACAGAACAGACAGTTGCTCATAATAGACCATACATTGTAATAATAGGTAAAATTTCTAGGCAAACTACACTAATCGACATTGCTGCACCAAAGAACAACAACCTAAGGCCAAAATGTAACGAGAAAATCGCCAAATACAGAGATCTGGAGGTGCAAATTCGAAGACAATGGACAATGAATAACGTCCAAACGATTCCCATAATTTTATCAACAACTGGAGTTATGCCAACGAACCTCCTGCAGAATATTAAGGAATTGAGCCTTAGTGAGCATCTGTATAAGGCGATTCAGAAAGCAGTTCTCTTTGCAACCGCGCGGGCCATCCAAGAGTTCGTAGGAAATAGAGCAGACCACGTAACCTAGGACCCGATAACATGGAAAGGGTTCCAACAGAACTTCATACTTTTGGTATCTTTGTATACCTGATACGAGTCAATATTCTACAGCAATAAGCCCTCGAAAGCATTCTGGGATTCACGGAACGGTGGGGCTTTCTCGCTTCTATGATTCTGATAACTATGCCGGCGATAGTTTAACTATTGTTCAACCTGTTCCATTCCGAACAGGTTGAAAGTGAGAAACCAGGATAAGAGGCATGCCACAGCGTAGCGCCTGACCCGGAGCGGACAGCTACTAATGATCGGATTGAGCCTAAAACCGTAGAGAAGGGAATCGATCTAGGGAAGGATACCCGATATAACCCCACCTTGAAATTTTCTTCAGATGGAGGAACAAACGGATAGGAATTATTTGCCCCAAGTGGGTAACCGTATCGCCGGAGAATCCCACCCCTCTGCTGAGGGCTGTTTTACGAATTCTAGGGGAGACAACATTCGATTTTTAAGAGGCAACACGTTGAGGAGGCGGACTTCTGTCGCATAAAACGCTACAATATAACAACAGCAACTACATCGTACCAAACAACGCCAAGACCTCCACCCGCCAAAGGTGCTGCGCCGGAACATCAATCAGCGCTCACGCAAACGTGACGACCAAGACAACACATGAAATCGGCTGTGTTCATGAGTGAGTCAATACTGTGCAATTTTACAGAGTAACTTATCTAGGACGAGAGATGATCGGTTACAGACAACAACTATATGCCGAAGTCTGCTGAAAATAAATCTACATATACAAGTGTCGCAACAGAAAACAGGGCTAATCTCCGAAATAACTTAATCTCAGAAACGTGACTAAATATCACAAAAATGGAAATAGAGCTAGAGATCAGAGGTACTGGCGATAACAGTGAACAAATTGCTGAATATGATCCACAGCCTAAACCTATCGGCGAAGAACCACCAAACAACATCAGAAAGGACTTCAATGAAGTCCAAAAGAAACAGCAACTACATCAGCATGAGAACCAAACAACACGAACCAATAATGCGCATTTTTTACAAAGTAATTCATCTAGGACCAGAAATGATCGATTACAGACCACAACTACACGCCGATTTTTGCAAGAGATACCCACATACACAAGTGATAACAACAGAGAATAGGAGACCAATAAACGGTTATACTACGAAATAAACTAAATCCAGAAACGCGATTTAACATTATAGGAATAGAAATCGAACAGAAAATTAGAGGCGCTGACGATAAGTTGAACCTGAGCCACATCCAGAATCCGAGGTCGAAGTAAAAACGACATTCGAGAGGACAAAGCTGAACTCTACCACAACTATCCCCTGAGATGAGAAGGGCAGTGTTGAAGTATAATAGCACCAAACCATTAGGCAAGCCAGCACAGTCAAAAGTAAACTCATCTAAAAAGCTAGGCATTATATTAAACATCATAAACAACAGAATTTTCTCAGTTTATGTGTCAGAGGCCCACACGCTAGAGCATCTACATTTTCTGGTCCACTGCACCGCGACGGCAGCAGCTAGAATTATGAAGGATAAGATCACCAGGGCACAGCAAAATGACCACTCAAGCCCAGAGCCTGGGATCCCACAATGGGAGCAAAACCTTATTAAAAGGATCTATAACCGTCGGGAAGACAAAGGGCAGCTGACAGCGTATATTTGTAGCATAACAACAAGAAGAGTACAGAAACGAGTACAAGAAATACTGAATCGATTCCAATTTCACTCACAACATGACCTATAAAGACCACTGCTCAACAATGCCTCGATACACTAAAGCAAAAAATTTCCGTAACTGCAGAACCATTAAAGAGATATAAGGCTAGCAACAACCAAAAACGAGACAATACTCTTTTTGAACGATCGGAAAAAACTTTTTATCCAAGGATAAACTCTCTACAAAATTTGACAGATAATATATATTCAAATTAAAAACAAATAGAAGAGTTCTGGAAAATCAGTTAGCTACAACCCCCACTGCAATATCAACACTGGCTGGATTATTGAAGAGCATCAAGTCTGCCAGGATTACAGTCAGATGCAACTTTCAACACCAAAAAAATTACTAGAATCATCAAGGGTCTTCTTAATTGGAAAATCCCGAGTACTGATCATGTCCAGAACTGCTGGCCATAAAATTTTGGAGTATACACCACCGACTGACTTTTCTGATAAATGTTTTGCTTGATCCATAGAAGATGCCAATGTTTCTTACAGAAAGAGTCACGTATCTTTTGCCAAAAGCTCAGCATAACACAAGATCCAGCCACATATCGGCTAATAACCTACCTTCTCATGCTGTACAAGGTGATTACATCCTGCTTGACACCTCAATTATACAGAAAGCTAATAAAACAAAAGAATCGAAATTCAGCAAAGGTAATGTACCGGAGGCGCAATGGATTTTAATGAGCAGCTTATTATTTATTCGATCATCTTCAATCGGGCCTATATCAAATGAAGGGATCATTTCACTGCCTACGTGGATTACTAAAAAACATTCAACTCAGTGCCATATGACATACTGGTGGCTATATTGAGAATATATAGAGTCGATGTACAGACTGCGGCATTTTTACAATATCTCATATCAACTTGGAGAACTAAGATCCAAATGTCAGCAAGAAGATTCCCTGAGTCCATTATGGTTCTTGTCATGACCCCACTAACAAGCCGTTTAAATTTCACCGGATGCGACTTCAATATTAAAACAATCATGGTAGTAAGACTAAATCATCTTCTGTATATGGATGATGTTAAATTGATGGCTGCAACCAGATGTCAGCTGGAACAAATGCTGAGAATTATGTAGGAGTTTTCTGAGTATACAAGAATGCTGTTCGGTCTTGATAAATAAAGCATTTTAAACATATTGCGAGTAAATATATAACTGGGAGTCTTTGAGATGCGGAACGGTCATACTATTGCGGTAATGAAGTCAGAACAGACCTATAAATACTTCGACATGAAATGGGCATAAAGAATTGACCAACGAACTATGAAAACTGAAGGAACCAACGAGTGAAGCTAGTACTGCGAACCAACTTAAACAGTAAAAACCTATTTAAGGCGCTCAACACCTACGCGTGCTCTACACTCAGTTACACTTTTGGAATTGTGAAATTGAGCAGAATGAACATAGAAGGTCTAAAGAGGAAAATCAGATTACCCTTGATAAGGGCACGCAAACATCATCCTTGTAGTGCTACTGAGCAGACAATGATACGAAGATACCATGAAGGAGGATTTCTCATATTTTCACAGGCACACAGAATCTTCTGTACTACATAGGGCAATATACTAAGCAGACGATTCAATACTGCTGCAGCTAAGGGATCATGAAATGACTTCTCATCACCAACCAGGTGAAGAGAAGCTTCATACCTGGCTACAAAAGGGTCAACCAGGGAAATGTCGACAAATTAGTGTCGAACTACCAGTTTTTTTTTTTATTATTATATTCCCGGGTCCGTCCTAAAGCCGGATGCACTGCGACCAGAGTAGGCCTATTGTGCTCACTCTAGACATTACAGCCACTCTGTCAACCTAGCCCCCTGGCTCAATCTGTACAGTCCTGCTAAGAAGTGAGTAAGTATTTCTCGCGGTTCCAATGTTACTGACCCTAAAGTTTGTTGTCTAAATCTCACCAGTGACTCACAGTCACATATGATATGCTTCACCGTTTCCTCGGCTTGCCACATAGTCTGCAGCCGAGGTTTCCGTTATATAGATTCATTCTATTCAGATGTACTTTGATGGTCATGTGTCCCGTCATTATACCCGTAATAGTCCTTAATTGGTTTCTACTCATTTGTAGTAGTTTCCTTGCCAGTTTCGGGTCCGGATTCCCAATAAATAGCTTGCTGTTGTTTAAACCCTGTCTGGTCATCCAGTGGTTTTTATGTTCTCTTTTGATCGATTCTTTGACTTCTTCTCGGGCCGAGCACCGCGGCACCCCAAAGGCCGGTTCTGGACCAATGTATTGAAATGCTGACCCTGCTCTAGCTAGCTCGTCAGCTTTTTCATTTTCGTGTATGCCTTCGTGTCCTGGTACCCACTTTAACATAACTCTGTTGTCTTTTACCAGAATTTCCAGCTCACTCTGACATTTCCAAACCAGCCTAGATGATACCTTTTGGCCCTTGAGGGCCCTTAGGGCTGCCTGGCTGTCAGAGTAAATGAGGATTTGCTTCCCTTTGTAAGCTCTCCTGTTTATCTCGTCTGCGCACCGTAAGATTGCATATATTTCTGCTTGGAATACTGTTGGGTATTTCCCAAGGGGAAGGGTTAGTTCCTTCCTCGGTTGTAACCCATATATCCCAGCTCCAGTACCCTCACTAGTTTTTGAATCGTCAGTGTACCAGATACTTGCACCCGAGAATGTTTCCGGTCTTTCTCTTTTACTTGCCATTCGATCCTCTATTGTGACTTCAAACGGTATATTATAACGGTAGCTCGAGTTCATGTGGTCCGTGTCCATTTTCAACTCAGGGCTCCTGATTTTTTTACATATGTTTTTATGTCCTGACATCGTCATTTGCGATTTTACTGTTGAGTGATTTAGTCGGTGGAGTCCCATTCTTGCCTCTGCCTGAATCACTATGTGTAGCGGAGGCAGATCCAGAATACACTCCATTGCCGAAGTGGGGGTTGATTTCATGGCCCCAGTAATACACAAACAGGCGACCCTTTGTATTCCACTCAGCTTTGTCATAGTTGCTCTCTGCATTACCTTGGGCCACCAGACTAAGGCTGCGTAAGTGATGGCTGGTCTCACAACACTGGTGTATAACCAGTGTACCATTTTCGGTGAGAGACCCCATGTTTTCCCACATAATCTTCCAACAGTCATAAGAGTTGTTTCCGATTTTCTAGTTATGTTTTCCACTTGTCTGTTCCCGGTCAGCCTGGAGTCTAAAATCACCATCAGATATTTTACTTCTCTGGAAAGTGGTATTGTGTTTCCTTGGAGGATGATGGGACCGAGATCCTCTATCCTTCTCGATGACATGGACTATTTACCATTCAGTCAGGGCCAGTCTATATTCGTCCCAGTTTCCTGTTATTTTCGCCTTGTTCCATAGTTTCCTAACTTGTCCTCTTTTCGCCTCTAATTTCGCATTCCACCGCGGCACATTGCGAGTAGAATGTTGAGTGATCTGAGGACAGTTAGCTTCAAAGTCTGAGACTGTGGCTTCTGTTAGTTGTTCTGCCATCAGTTCTACTTCTATTATGGTGCCTACCGAACTTTTGATTTCCGCTAGTCTCTGTTCTAGGTCTAAGCAGTAGTTTCCCCAGTTTGTCCTCCGCGGATTCCGGTAGTTTAGTTGTTCCCGTTCTATACCCGTTATTTCAAACCTGATGCACCTATGGTCAGAACAGCTCGCCCCCCTAGATACATGCCAGTTTTTTATGAAGTTGCCAAGATATGTCGTGCTTAACGTTATATCTATAACCTCCTGCCTTTGTCTGGTGACGAAGATGGGTTCGTTGCCTTTATTCCTTATGTCTAAGTTATTTACCATTATGAATTCAAAGACTGACTTACCTCTTTGGTTGTTGTTTGTACTGCCCCAAGCATCGTGATGGGCATTGGCATCATACCCAATGATCAGCTGCGATCCATTTCCTCTGCAGTCTCTCACCAGGTCTGCCACTGCTCTTGGTGGTGGTTCTTCCAGATCATCATAGGGTAAGTAGGCTGAGCCGATAGTGATGGTTATTGGTCCAGCTCCCCTTGTTGCTATTTTTGCGGCAACAAGATCCCTAGAAATATGTTTTGTTAGTGCAAGCACTTTAAGGTATTTTTTATACAATATACAGGTCCTTGGGCTATCGGCTGTTCTGCAACATATGAGCTCCCATCCGATTCCCGTAATCCCTTAACCTGGTGTATCCAGGGTTCTTGAATGAGGGCGATATCACAGTCCTTCATCTCCCTGCACAGAGCGGCCGAAGCCGCCCTACTGTGTTGGAGGTTTGCCTGTATCATCCTCACTTTTCTTTCCGGTTCCTAGACTACGGAAAGTCACCTTCCCGAATTTATAGAATGCCTTGAACTGGGTCTGTTCAAGGCATTTAAAGGATGCCGCATCAACCGAGAAGGCCAGTGTTTGACCTTTCTCGTCTATTTTGCGGCCTAAATTCGTCCAGTTACTTACCTTCAGCCCTGGATTCTGGGTTCCCAGACCAGTTCTGGCTTTTTCTACCTCGTCTGTCCCTGGTAGCCAGACGAGGACTTTAGGTCTTTTGGGAAGGTCCTCAGCCTCGACTACTGTCAGGTCTACTCCTTCCCAGAAATTCCCTAGTTTTGCGACAGATTGTTGCATCCAGGTTTTTGTATTTACAGTGGCACACGTGATCCATAGAATGCCTCCTGTGTACTTATTTCCCTCAAACTGTGGTGGATTGCAACTGCCAGAGGGCGTCTCATCCATGATCTCTAGAAACTTATTTAGAATTAGGGCAGCTTGGATCTGGTCGATTGTGAAGTCAGGGTGACGACTATGCACAATCGCCATCCTGAGATCACTTAATGCCTTGCTGTAAGAGGCTCCAGCCTGTCTTACTTGACTTCTGGTTCTCTTCGCAGGTCATTTATCTCCAGGGGAGGTACTCGAGTCCGAGTGCAGCCGTTTGCTGGTTGCACTCCCCTCTTTTTTCGCTTCGGACCCCGACTTTGGTTTTTCCTTAGTCCAAGTCCCCACTGCCATTTTCTGTGCCTTCCGGATCTTCCTTTTTTTGGGCTCCGGAAAGCTTCTTTCCCTGTGGGTCAACTTGCGTTTTCCCTCCAGGGTCTGTTTTCCCAGTGTCTGATTTTTCGGTAGGACTTTCGCCCATCCTACTGGATTCAGCCACTAGAGTATTGTCAGAGGAGTCTTCTTCAATGAGATCCACCTCTGATAGTTTGTCGGTGTCACTCATTGCTGAGTCCTCCTTTAATAAGATTTCTTCTCTTTCCTCATTCATGTTCCCACGAGTATGGGAGAAAAAGTGGTCCACGCCGGCAGAGCTCCCTTTACCGACGCAAGGCTGTATTACTTTGGGATTTCGCCCGGTTTCCCAAAGGCACCGTCTGGAACAACTGAGAGGCCCAGTTGCCATGCATCCTCTCGGCACGGTCGCCACACGTTAGAATTAAGCCTGTGTTAAGTGTTAGTGTAAAGGTGCGCCCGTCTACAGTCAACGGATCGATACCGCTCACCCGTAGACGGCCCAGTGTGAAGTGATGTATTAGTGTAGGCACCACTGTGCAGTTGTATCCCTCTTAGTTTGGTTCCTAACCACAGAGACCTTTCCAGCTTGGTTGTACCTGCCGGCAGTCTGAACTGCCGCTGGCTTAGCTCTCTGTGTCATTGAAACTCGCTAGCCCCACCGGAACGTCAACCCGTGGATACATCGGGGCGCGAACTACCAGTTGATGTCGGGGCAAATATTTTTTGAAACCAAAGTCTTCTTAGTGAGTAAACAAGGTCAGGCCATCCCAATAAGAAATTACATTTTCTTGTACAGTCAGAAACATATTTTTCGAAGTTCGGAAAATACGATTTGAACATAATTATGTCTATTTGTTACATGATTTTTACATTTCAGCCGATCACTACTTTTACCGAACAACAGCGCAACTGTTTTATTTGCATTAAGAAGGAGGGAATGTTCCAGAGAAAAATACAAAAGGTCTTCAAATCATTGTTAATTAATCTTCTACTACTATTTGCATGTTTGAAGGTTGTAGACAATGTGGTTGTCGAAATTATTTGTGGTTATACCAACAAACAAAAATAAACACAATGAAGGTCCGACAAGAACATTTTAGTCAATCTACTATTTTCATCTTTAGGACAAAAAGACTAAAACAGCTGGCTGTCATTGAGTGAAACAATTGAGAACCACCTTCCTTAACAAAGATGTGTAAATAGTATGTAATATAGGTGTCAAAATGAAGACATGTGGAACTCCACTTAAAACATCGGAAATTTAACTATTTAAAACAACACGCTCTTACCTATTAGCAAGGTAACTGTCAAACAATAAAACCGCTGACTCAGAAAGACCGATGTAGCTTAAAATTAATTTCAATAAATTATGATTTAGTATGTCAAACGCTTTAGGGTACTCCAATAAGATCAAAAGAATCAATCTTCCAGAATAGGTAGCCCCTAAGATATGATTTAATAACGCTGTAATAATTAATATTCAAAAAAAAAGAGAAAAAATATAAGGTTATTAGTAAAAATAAAGTGTTTTTTTAGTATAACATCTGTGTATATGATAAATTGTTAAGTATGTAGATACGACATAGAACAATGTTAGTAAATTAAACTGGCATTATCTCTTTTTTATACTTTTAAAAACTTCAACATAAAGATATCATTATTCTGTTTTTTTACTTAAATGGGAATTAAAAGAATTATACAATAGTTTTTGTTTGTTTCCTTCATTTAACCAAAATGATAAGAAATATTTCTAGTATTTAGAAAAAATTGAGATACATAATTTTGTGAAATTAACTACCATATTATTTTCTTTACAAAACCAGTACCCAAATGCAAATTAAAAGTTTTGTTAAGACGGGAGTTTACGATGCCCGAAAATACTCTGGTTCAACAAATTAAGGCGTGCGCAAAAGCAATTAAGAAATTTATACAGTTCAGTTTCAGACCAAACATGACAAATGTCATTTTAAAATTTGACTGTGCCATAAAAGGACCAAAATTAATTATTCAAAACTTGATGTCGTCAATTAAATAATTTCTTTTTTATTTAGAAATTATTGGAAAAATATTGAAATTCATTTTTAACACGTACATTAATCATATTTATTCTTAGGACTCCTTGCAATATCAATAATTATTTATTGACAATAGAAAACAAATATAATATAGAAATGGGCAAACTTTCAATATCAAATATTTGAAAACATTACATAAAAATTATGACCGTGCCTAAAAAATTATCCCAGTCATAGATTAAAAAATAATTCTAAAAAAATAGTATACAATTATGGTTATTCGCAAAAGTGAGAGAAATAAAAACCAACCGATATGAAACCGATATAGTGTTATTACCGAACTGTGGCGAAACCTAAAAGGAGAGTAATGTTCACCATCATACATATGAATTGAAGAAATTAATATTTTTTTCGGTTTTAATATTAAATTAAAAATATATGAAAATACTAGTAGTAGTAGTTATTATAATTAACGTCATATCAACCCATAGAATTTTTTAGTAACGGGACCTACAGCTTAACGGTCTTCTTGGTGAGCTCACGGGAACCAGTACTTTATAGAACTAGGGGAGTGTTGGGGATGCAGTTTGTTAATAAAGTTTAAGGTTTTGATAAGGAAAAGACTCTTGTTTGATCCTATCAGAATTTCGAAAAAGAGAAAAATAAATTCTCGAAAGCTTGACTGAATCAAACAATGGTTTTTTCCTTATCAAGGCCAAAAAATTTATTAAGAGACTGCATCTCCAATAACCCTAGTTCAGAGTATATATATATATATATATATATATATATATATATATATATATATATATATATATATATATCATTAAACAGTAAGTACGTTCATTTTCTTTTCTATTTCTTGTGGAAACAGGCAGGCGTTTCGATGAGAATGGAGAATCACCAGTAAACTGACAGAAAGGCACAATGCTTTTCCCGTTTGCTATGCCAAATATAGAGACAAATTTAAATTTGTCACGCGGAACCACAAATTTAATTCGAATTTCTGCTTGGTGTCTAAGAACCAGTGTAGTATCAACCAATAGTCTTTGAAACTGGTACCCACATTCTGCAAATAACATTTATCTCGTGACCTCGGTCAAACTTCAGTAGAGCTAACTAGACAAGCTTTACAAGTGAGATTGAAAAGTACTTAAGAATAAATATCTCCAATATATGAAAACTACGGTTCTAAGTTCAGAAGCTTCCGACATGAGTAGAAAAAAAAAGAGAAAGTTTTTATCAAGAATTTTTCTAAAATTGTAATATGGATATCACAAATGAGTTCCCGCTCATTCTAGATAATATAGTGAAAAAATAATGAAAAAACACAAATGGCTCGCTAGACTACACAAATTTCAGCCGACAGGCACAGTGTCTTTCTTATAGATTGGGGGAAATAAACAAATGTCTAAATTAAATTTTATACGCCACCTTTACAACATAGCCTCACAGATAATGTCGATCCAGGGACCGCTTTTCTTGCCATTGTGTTTTGATGATTGGAACTGAACTGTATCTGTGCACCAAAAACCCTACCAAAGTACGTTCCGCACTTGAATATGCGTCTGTGAGAGAATCGTCTACGATACGTCGGAATTGTCCAGTTGTAGCGTGTGATTGGCCTCTGAATCCAAATGTCGTGTTTCTGATAGTTGTTTATCCTGATTTTGTTCATCATTATGGATTATAGGATCTTGAACGCATGATGAACTGCCCCTGTTTCCGATAAAATGGCGTAATTGTCGAAAAAGAAGTCAATGTCTAAGTCTATGAGATTGATTGGAGTGTTGGAACGATGAACGTCGCAAGAATTGTTGTTGAACAAAAACAGGAGTTGTAGGCAACGATCCACAATAGCCAACCTACTAAGAGGGAGAACCTGGTCGCTTCACCTTCCTTTGCAAAAAGAATCATTTGGAGCCATAGCTCTTAAATTTTTTGAAAAGCAAAATTATTTAAAGTCAAATAAAAACAAGGTTTATTTTGGGTATGCGTGTTGGAAGTAAGCTGAGATGCTCAGAAGTTGAAGTGAAATTGATTGAGTTCTTTTGTATACAAATTTCAGAAAAATGTTTGTTGGATCAGAGTTGCAATTGCAGTTGTTGTCTTATAGTTTGTTTATGTCTATTTTCACGTGATTTTAAGCCAGAAAACTTATGGCTTTATCAACAAAATTTAGAAGCAAAGACGCAAATTTGTTCTGGAATATATGATGATTGATTATTTGAGCTCGTTAAACTGAAATTGAAAATCCAAAAAAGTTTCTGTGTTTAAATTTCGAAGAAAAATCGGCCGTAAACCATCTTTAGAAAACGGCATTTAGGCGCATTTTAGGAAAATTTGATATTTTATAGGCAAATTTTCACAAAAACTGTCATTCAGATGCCGAGCGTCAAACGAAGTGGATGGTCTCACGTTTCCAATAAAACTGGACACGGTATTGTGAATCCGTTAATAAATAAATTACCATTCGAGGTACACATTCTCGGTTATCAACATTGCGGACCCGGAACAAAAGTAATAAAACGTGTAACAAGAGGTGATCCAGGCAATAATCCTTTGGATGCCGCATGCAAAAAACACGATTTAGCCTATTTACATAATAAAGACAACATAAGTGCGAGACATCGAGCGGATTACGAGCTCGAACAAAGTGCTTGGAATAGAGTAAAATCGAAAGATTCCAGTTTAGATGAAAAAACAGCAGCTTGGTTAGTTACAAACATTATGAAAGGAAAACAACATTTTGGTATGGGTGTACCATCATCGTTATCAACAAAAAAAAACATCTAGTAAAGGCACACGTCATACAAAAAGGAAAGGTGTTAATAAAAATCGACATGTTCGGAAAGTCAGTTTCGGAACAGCTATTCGACAAGCAGTTCTAAAGGAATTATTAATTAAAAGCCGGAAGGAAAAATGAGTTGGAAAAAAATGTCATGAATGCATCTAAAATAGCTCTGTCAGCAGCACGTAGATCGGTAAAAGCGGCAGGTGGCAGAAGGAATGTTCGTACACCGAGAATAATACCGATTCCTATAACTGGTGGAATATTACCATTAATACCAATTTTTGCCGGGTTATCAGCTTTGGGTTCATTAGCCGGTGGGGCAGCGAGAATTGTGCGCGCCATAAAAGCTGTAAAAAAAAGCAGCGAAGATAAAACCGGTACCGGCCTGTTTTTAAAATCGAAAGGAAATGGTTTGTTTCTAAAGCCATATCGTAATGGTATGGGATTATTTTTAAATCGTAGATCAAAAAACTAATTGAATCCCTACCTCGAAGACCACTATCTAACATCGATATTGAAAAATATGCCAAAAACAAAAGAATAGGACACTTTGGAGGCGTTTATATGAGGGATTCATTACCTAGACAAGGTCCTCGACGTTACGAAGCAGCAATAGTGAATTTGGATAGTACGCGTGGTGCAGGGACTCATTGGTTAGCTTATAGAAAAAATAATTCTAAAGTAACATATTATGACAGCTTCGGCGATTTACCCCCACCGATCGAATTGGTACGATATCTACAAACGGGATCGGAACCATCAAAAATTATTTACTATACATACGATCGTCAACAGGATTTTGGAACAGTCTGGTGTGGACATTTGTGCTTAAAGTTTCTTGTCGAATCATCAGTGTAGAAGATGTCATCATCATCACCATTAACACCGCAAATGGATCGCAATAACTATACTAAAATGTTGCAATCACTGAAAGCATTTCATCTAGCCGGTGGATTAAGGAAAATGACCGTGAAACAGTTAGAAAACATGCCCAAGGAAGTAATGATTGCATTAGCCCCAAATGAAATTCCATTCGTTTGGGAAAAGTTGCCCGAGCACCTCAAAAGCGATATCGATATATTAAAATATCAGTGCGGTTGCAAACATTATTTCAGCAGCAGCAGCAATTTAAACGAGGTTACGGCTGATGAGGATCTTACGGCTAGAAAAATATTTTGTTGTTATTGCAAAATCAGCGATGTGCGCATAAAAGCAGAAAATAGCATAAAAACATCACTATCTAATGCAGTGAGAAAAGGTGTGAAGATGAATCTTTTTAAATGTTGCCGCTAAGAATAAAACCGAGATGTGTGATGTTTTAATGGTTAGTCATGTCTTATACGTTCACACTAACAGGACACTCGAGCGTCTTAAGCGCCGATTTTTATCCACCAGTCAAATTAAATAGAGAAAACAAATATGGTCTAGCATTGCTGGGATTTTACACATACAATTCAATTTTTAATGTGGACGAAAGCAACAATAAGTTTGCCTACATGAAGGAGGGTTACACCACCGAGCCGATACAATTGCAGATTCCACCTGGGGCCTATGAAATAGATGAGATAGGTAAAGCTATGTCGGAGGCTTTGAGGATTTCAACTGAAGAGAAGAACGATGGAATCTTTTACTTGGTCGCTAATAATAATACGCTGAAATGTGAACTGAAATCCCAATATACTATAGATTTCCGGGGAGAGGCGAGTATCGGTAAAATGTTAGGATTTAATCATACAGTGTTAAAAAGAGACAAAAAGCACGAATCAACCGAGATGGTGGAAATAATGAAAGTACGCATTATACGCGTAGATTGTAAAATAATTTCCGGAGCATATATGAATTCTGTGGAAGGTCATACCTTGTTCGAATTCGATATCGACGTGGAGCCCAGGTTACAAAATCAGTAAAGAACCACAAAATAATATTTATATGCCGTTAATGCCGACAGAACGTCAGTTTATCGACAACATTACTCTTCGCATCTTGGACGATAGCGGTGATCTAATCAATTTTCAAGGCTAGAAAATCATCGTGAAATTGGAACTGAAGAAACTTTCATAGAAATGGGTTTTTGCTTCAATCGTCAATTGTGTATGCTGTCGACTAAGATGGGGGAACCGCCGAAACATAATAAAATAAAAGAAGAGTTAACGTCAAGGTTATTCGTCGTCCAGACGTTAGATTACAAACATCTCAACAATTATCTGCCGAAGACTATAAATTTTTAAAATCAATCGGTCTTAAAGTGCGAAAATGATTTCCACCACCAGCGATAAAATAGAGGTTTTCTCCGAACCCATCTTGGACAATTCCATTATTAGTCTAGAAGAGCATACGTATAAACCATACGGATCTCCATCATTCAACAATTCGGATGAAGTCCGTATCCCCATTAATTTTCAAAATATTATACTGGATATCGCCGAAAGTTACATATATATCGAAGGAAAATTTAAACCCATAGACGCAACGAAAAGATGTTTTTTATCAAATAATGCCCTCGCATTTTTGTTCGATGAAATTCGCTACGAAATGGGAGGTGAGCAGGTCGCCGTGGTTCGTAAACCTGGAGTTACGACGACATTAAAAACCATGGTTTCATTAGAAAGTTTGCAACAAAGATCTCTCATGACGTGCGGATGGGGTCTCGACGAAGCAAACCAAGATATCGTAGACACGGCAAGTAACGTATTCTCCGGGAAATTACCCTTAAAATATCTTATGGGATTCGCCGAAGATTATGCAAAAGGTGTTTTCAATGTAAAACAAGAGCTTATTATGATTATAGCTCGCACTTTTACCAATTGCTACGTCGGCGAAGTAGAGGCAGAAATTAGTATCGACAAAATCGAATGGAAAATTCGTCACATCATTCCAGACGACAAGCAAAAATTGAAAATACTGTCTCGCATTAATAAAGGAGGAAACAATGCCAGTATTCAAATGGCATATCGTAAATGGGATCTGTACGAATTACCAGCTTTAAGGTAAACATCTTCCGACGTGTGGGCCTTGAGAACGAGTACAAGTCTGGAAAGACCGCGGTATATAACCGTCGGGTTTCAAGCCAGCAATAATTGCGACAAGAAAGCAAAAAACGCAACCCAGTTTACCCACGCCGACGTATGCGACATTAGACTGTATCTGAATTCAACCGTTTATCCCTACGAAAGATGGAATTTAGATTTCGCCAAGAAACTGTACGCAGCAGCCTATTACAATTACGAAAACTTCCAAAGCTGCTACTACGGGCGCGAAATAAACGATCCGATGATAACGTTCGCGGAATATATGGAAAACCCCGTTTTTATTATCAATTGCAGTCATCAACCAGAGGCGATTAACTCATCGACAGTGGATGTGAAATTGGAGTTCCAAACGAGAAAGAATCAATTCCCCAAAGACACTAAAAGGTACGCATTAGTTATTCACGACTCATTTTTTAGTTATAATGTATTAAACGGTTCGGTGACCAATAAATCTATATTTTAATGTATCTATTATATGTAACACAAAATAATGTTAAAATAAGGTACTTGAATCAATAAATTTGTAATGAGTGAAGTAGTAGTTTTATATTTATTTGAAACCCAAACAAAAAAAAAGCGGACGGAAAAGCGCGCTCTTTAAGAAAGGAGTACGGGAGTTTAGATAATGGTGATTTATTAAGTGGAAAAAAGAGTTTAGATAACACAAGAAAAAATTTTTAAGGCAAAATATGAAAACAACGATTTAGAAAATTTGTAGGAAAGTAACGGTTAGGAAAAGGGAAAAAAGTTATGAGAAAAAATTATAGAGGAAATCGAGTACTATAAGTAGGCATTTTTCTCGATAGTAAAAACGTAAAAAAATAATTTTTTCAAAAAAATTTGAAAAATGGTGAATGCGCGCTAAAGTTGAAGATTTAGAGCAAAACAATAATAGGAAATTAGAAAATAAGTTTTCTTTCTACATATGGTAGTATTTTTCAAAATTCGGAAAGATGAAATTTGAAGAAAAGTGTTATAGTAAGTTAGTAATTTGGATTTTTTAAAGCGCTGTAGCTCGGGAACCGTTCAAGATAGAAAAAAAATAAAAGCACTTTGGTAGCCCAAAATTTTGAGGAGAATGCGATGGTGTAAAAAAATTATTATTTTTTTTTTTCGAAAATGCTGAATACGCGCTAAAGTTGAAGATTTAGAGAAAAACGGTATTGGGAAATTAAAGAGAGAATTTTTTTCTACATATTGTAGTATTTTTGAAAATTTGAAGAAATGAAATTTGAAAAAAAAGGGTTACAGAAAGTTAGTAATTTGAATTTTTTAAGCGCTGTAGCTCGGGAACCGTTAAAGATAGAGAAAAAATAAAAGCACTTTAATTACCTAGAATTTTAAGGAGAATACAATGGTGAAAAAAAAAATTTTGAAAAATTTGAAAATAAAGAAAATATGAACCAAAAAATTCCAAAAATCAATAGAAAGGAAGTTTGACCACCGGACGGGGTTAACGGGAAGTTGTAGGGGGCGGTTTTTTTTTTCTAAGTGCCTCCACCTCTCCCACCCACCCGCCGAGGAGGGCGGAAAAATCGATTTTTGATGGTTTCAGAGCGATTGCGCACCATTTTTTCGCAATTTTTAAAATATCGATTTTTTAATTTGCGGTGACAGAAGTTTGGAAAATTTTGTTTTGGATTCTAGAGACAATTCCCCACAATATATGTATTTTTCCAATTTTTTATCATTAACGGTTACGACGCCAGAGCCCACCCAAGATGAGACAAAATTTTTTTTTTATATTAGCGAATCGGGAAAAATAGTGTTATATACTTCAACTCTTCCTTATTACGATTCCGTCAAAACATTTTCAAAATTTTCCTTACCTTGCCTGAAAATAATTAAAATATATGCATAATTTGTATTTTTTGTAAATATGTAGCAAAGTAATGGTTAGAAATATCAAAAAAATCTATTTGAAAAAAATGTAGAGAAAGTTTAGTACTATATGCTAGAAAAGTGTATTATTCTCAAACATATATATATACTGCATATATGCACACCACCTTATCCCCTCCAACTTTTTGAATGTATATAGAGGCCGGTATTAGAATTATTTCATCATTACACATTCGAACGTCAGGATGGAAGATACACCGAAGAAGATTATTGGCATTGTCAGGCCATTCGTGCCCGGCATGCTATGTAAGTGTGAGGAGTGCGGGGGTACCCCACCAGGAGCAGCACCTTCGGCACCACCCGCAACACCGACACCACCAGCGACAGCGACATCGCCAGTACGGCTTTGGTAGCCCGAGCTCGTGGTGCAGCCAATGAGAAGACCAAGGGCTGTACCTAGGTCGATGTTAATATCGTTGGGTATTAATACACGGTAGGCACCCGACCCTCCCCCCAGGCCCTTTTAGGGCCACAAAAACGGTCCTTTGCAGGACCACATTATATTTTGATCGTAGTTTAGTAATCGTCACTTATGGGGCGAGATATTCGTTTAACGACAATTTGTCTCGTAGCTTAAATGCCAAGTTATATGCTTGAGAACCTATGAAAATGTTAACAGTCCAAACAAGGTTTCTATTAATTTTTTTTTGTAATGAATTCTTCACAAAATGTTAAGAATTAGTCTCATTGTCTAAACAAAAAAAAAACAAATCTCATTCCTTATTTAAAGTTTTTGAAAAAATCAATAATTCTATAAGCTCTCACCAATACACAACATTTAGAATCCGTTGGTAGGGTGGGGGTAGTTCTATATATATGAGACTGGGCCAGTTACACAGTCATATATACATCAACTCTCATACGAAGAACATGGAGGAAGAAAGACCCGCCAGCAGAGGCTCATCCATCTTTAGCGATGACACCGTCGCCGGCAACGTTGGAGACCTGCAGCACTTCGAAGACGAAGAGGTGGATTTCGAAATTGACGTCCTACTTGGGACGACTTGGGTGAGCCGATTCCGCTGCTGTATGACCACGATCCGGCTCTCGTGGAATTAAACGATGCAGGCGATTGGGTCTTACAAAGACTCGAAACTCCGTCGCCACAGCCAGAGCCGGACTCGACGAAAGATGCGGTGCTGAAAATTCCAGCATCACCGACACCCGACGATCCGCAGGGCCCCTGCGATTCGTCAAGCTTTTGTCAAACTATATCAGAAAATCCCGAAAAATTTGTACATCAAATTACCCCGAAATTAATAATTTCAACATAATTAAAAGTAATTCTGTAGTTGGTAGAATGAAAGATGAGTTTCCTGGTGATCCGATAATAAGTTTTTATGGTACCGGCGCGAAGGCTTATTATGTAAAGTCCATTAATAACGAATTTAAAAAAGCCAACGGTATCAAAAAATCTGTTATCAAGAAAGACCTTCATCAGAAAGACTACCAAAGAATTGTTGAACAGGGTGGTTTCATATTAAGAAAGATGAAGACATTTAGAAGTGAATTACATAACATTTATACCAACATAATAAATAAAGTAGCATTATCACATAACGATGATAAACGTTATGTAATTCCCAATTCAACCAAAACTCTACCTTGGGGCATGCAGATATAGATTTTTATCAAACAGACCCGGAAGAAAACTTGGCAAATTTAGTCGCTGTCTTGGAATCATTTCTAAGTCAGAACAGCACGTAATCTGGAAGATCCATATTTCATTATTTGTATTGTTTTTTATTAGTTCCATTGAACATACAACATTAATATGTAACGGTAATCTTGTAATTTTTTTTTAAATAAAAAACATGTATTCATTACTTGATTGCTTTTTATTGAACTTTATTTTAAAATTATAAATATAATGAAATATCGACAAATACCAAACGGTAAAAGTTATTGTTGAAAAATTTGTTTAACAGTAAATTAAATGCACAGGTCTACGAGTAAATGTTTAATGTGAAGCAATTTCGTTGACAAGATCCTCCATAGTGTTTTCAATTTTTAACATTCTAGAATTAAGTTCATCACGCAATTCGTCTTGCCTAAGTTCATATATTGCAATAACAATATTATCAATGTATTCTCTAAATTCTTGACCAGTTTCAATTAATTTCTTACGTTGTTGTTTTTTGGTTTCTGAATAAATCTTTAATAAAAATTGTTGCGTCATGTACAGGTTTCTGCGTATCTTGCACATACTGAGCAAGGTTATTATCAACATAATTTCGTGTGGCCGCATAGTCTCCTACAAGAGGTTCAACTAAGTGGCACAATCTTTTGCTTCTCATGCCGTAATCTCCATTAGGAGTAAGTTTAAATCCTATTCCCGAAGGACCTCGTTTAAAGTTAAAATCCTTAAATTTTCTTTTGCCACCGAACTTATCAAAAGTGTTTACTTCTGACATTGTTATGTGAGACTGATTTGAAACCATTACATTTCACCCTAATATATGGTTCTATTTCATTAATAAACAGACTCTGCAGAAAAATATGGATTGCAAAACATATTTTAGGTGATGTTTAATAAATACACATACAGATACATTTTACTTATGTTTTATTGGTAAAAAAATTTAAATATAACAAAAAAAATTAACTTTACTTTTTATTATTAAAAAATAAAGATATAACAAACAAACAAAAAATAAAAAATAAAGAAATAAAATACTTAAGTTAATTTCTTCTGTACAGGTAAGCTTTTTTTATCACCCAATTTCTTCTCTGGATGGCAAGTTCATTAATGTCCTTGAACTGGTATTAAACTAGTCCACAAAAACCGCATGGTACAAATTTGACCCTGAGAAGGTCAATATAGTTGCAATGGTACGTCTTTTACAATGATGACAAGTTAAACAAAAAGCTTTTGGTATATGCCTGTATGTTTTGGCTGCTTCACCAGGTTGTTCATCAGTTGGCAACATGATATTTGAATATGTTATACTTTTCAAATGATGTACTCTATTTATGCGTTACTTTTTAAAATAACCTTAACAGGGACAAAAATAAAATCCTTGAAAATTACAACCTCGAAAACGACCCTGGCATTGTCGGTTACGCTGGCTTTGGCCTTGGCCTTGCATTCGACAAGTTTAAATACTATACTTGATGCATTAAACAAAAGGAATAAAGGTGATGTAGTGGGGGAAATAGGCATAAAAACAGACTCGCTAAACCTCTTCACAGTTCGTCATAACAGCAACCAATACAATAGTAATTGTAAGTCGAAGTAAAGCAAAAAAAAACGAAAATGTCTTCAAGAGCACCTAGTGTCAGTTCACTTTTGGATGGACTTAATGTGAGTTGCCGATCTCAGATGTTGGAAGACATGAGTGGTCTGGAAGTGTTAACTCCAGGGGTCTTCGAGATCCGGCACCGGCAGCAAGAGGATGCCGAAGAGAAAGCCTTGAACGATGGTCGGGATGAAGAGTTGGGACAGTCGGCAGCGGAATTTCTTAAAAATTGGAGTGAGGAGAAGGAGCCCAAAATAAAAGTTATAAGTAATGTAGTAGTGCGAAAAGCGTCGCGTACAAATCGGGCACCTTTTCTAAGAGCTTCAAAATTGCAGAAACTCTTGACGATGCCGAAATCGGAAATCGCCGATAAAACAACATTTTATTCGGCGATTGAAGGTGTAGGGCAGTCTAGAAAAAAAATTATTTTAAGAAACCCAAGACGCCCGCACCGCTACCCGATTTCTTGGCCACACCGTCACCTCCACCGCGACCGACAGAACCATTGTCCGTGGAAGTCAAGATAGTGGAAGGCGACGATGGACAAACTCCACCAACACCGGCCAGTGTAGTTGAAGTATCAGACCAGTGAAGACTGATGCGCCACTGTTTCCGATATTGGGATGCCGCAAACCATTCAAGAGGCGGTTTAAGCAGTATTATGAAGGCGATGAAACATCTATTGTTTCATCGTCTTCATCCCTGAACGAAACTGATACTTCAAAATGTTCAGTGACATCCCAATCGGAGTGAGCTGAAGGCTTTACCATCTCGCAAAGGACAAAACTATCGGACATGTTAAAAATTAAAAGAGACTTGATGAATAAACTTAGTGAGAACGACAGTGCGATAGGTGAACTAGAAAAACAATTACTCGACATACAAAAACAATTATCGGTTAGAAAAAGTGCGGGTGAGCGGTACAAAAGAGAATTGGCAGACTTTGATAAGTTGTGTAGTAGATGTCAAGTAATTATAAGTATTAGTTTATAATTTATAGTATTAAGTTTGTAAATGAATTTTGTAGATTAATAAAAAAAAGATTTTTATATTTTAACAAATGTTTTTTTAGAAATATATATTTTTTATATATAGAATAAAAAAATTGTTTGAAAATATACTTTTTGGTGTTTTATTTCGTATAGGACCTTTCCCGCATAATACTAGGTAGTAGGTGCCAATAATCCACTGAAACCAGGTTCTGTCATAGTTGTAATTATTTTTGATAATTTACAACTATGCTCAAACATGGTTCGGTTTCAGAAGTTCAGGTTCTGTCGCCAGAACTTCTAATACTTTGCATCTCAATATTGTATGTTTTTTATGAAAAAAACATAAAATATTGGTTACAAAGTATTATAACCAACTAAAACTAGGATCAAAGTATTCTGTGGTCCTGAAAAGAATCGTTGTTTTGTGCCCGGGGGCGGGGGAGGGTCTGAGGCTTATGATGGCACAACCTCATCAACGGTCCACCAGCTCGAGGAGTCGCACGGACCCTGGGGATCTTCGGGCGTCGGCAATCTTGGAATCTCCAACACCGCGTCCTCCGTAGAGTCCGGCTCCGGCTGCGGACTGTCATCTTCGAGGCGCTAAAGCACCCAGTCGCCCACATCATCCAATTCCACAAGACCAGGATCGTGGTAATGGAGCAGCGGAATTGGCTCATCCAAGTCATCCCAATGTAGGACGCCAATCTCAAAGTCCACGTCGTCGTCGAAGTCCTCCAGGTCTCCAACGTTGCCGGCGACGGTGTCGCCGCTAAAGATTGATGAGCCTCTGCTTGCGGGTCTTCCTTCTTCCATGTTAATCATGTGAGAGTTGAAGTGTATATGACTGTGTAACTGGCCCAGTCTCATATATATAGAAATACCCCCATCCCACCAACGGATTCTAAATGTTGTGTGTTGGTGAGAGCTTATAGAATTATTGTTTTTTTTTTCAAAAACTTTAAACAAGGAATAAGATTTGTGTATTTTTTTTTTAATTTAGTCAATAAGACTAAGTCTTGACATTTTGTAAATAATACATTACCAAAAAAAGTTAACAGAGACTTTGTTTGGGCTGTTAACATTTTCATAGGTTCTCAAGCATATAACTTGGCACTTAAGCAACGAGACAAATCGTCGTTAAACGAATATCTCGCTCCATAAGTGACGACTACTAAACTACGATCAAAACATAATGTGGTCCTGAAAAGGGCTGTTTTTGTAGCCCTAAAAGGGCCTGGAGGAGGGTCGAGTGTCTACCCAACGATAGTAACACCGACCTAGGGGCAGCCTTTGGTCTTTTTCTTGGCTGCATCTGGACCTCGGGCTGCCAAAGCCGTACTGGCGGTGTCGCCGTCGCTGGGGTGTAGGCGTTGTTGGTGGTGCCATCGGGGCTGGCGTTGCGGGCGATGCCGAAGGTGCTGGTCCTGGTGCGGTACCCCTGCACTCCGCACACGTACATAATTTGCCGGGCATGAATGGCCTTATAATGGCAATAATCTTCTTCGGGGTATCTTCCATCCTGACGGTCAAATGTATAATGATGAAATAATTAGAATACCGCTCCTATACACATTCAAGCTAGTTAGAGGGGGGTAAGGTGGTGTGCATATATGCAATATATATGTTTGAGAAAAACATGATATTAAAAATCACCGTATCTCTGCTGTTTAGACACAAACTACCCCTCTCCACTTTTCTAGCATATAGTATTGGACTTCCTCTATACTTTTCCAAATCACTTTTTTTGATATTCTTAACCATTAATTTGCTACATATTTACAAATAATGCAAAATATGCATATTTTTAAATTATTTTCAGGCAAGGTAAGAAAAATTTTGAAAATGTTTTGATGGAATCGTAAAAAGGAATAGTTGAAATATGTCACACTATTTTTCCCGATTCCCTAATATAAAAAAAAAGTTTGTCTTATCTTAGGTGGGCTCTGGTGTCGTAACCGTTAATGATAAAAAATTGGAAAAATACATATATTGTCGAAAATTTTCTCTAGAATCCAAAAAAAAATTTTCCTACCTTCTGTCATCTCAAATTTAAAAAATCGATATCTCAAAAATTGCGAAAAAATGGTGAAGGAGTCGCGCAATCGCTCTGAAACCACCAAAAATCGATTTTTCAGCCCTCCTCGGTGGGCGGGGGGAGGAGGTAGTGGGACTTAAAAAAAACCGTCCCCTACAACTTACCGATAACCCCGCCCGACGGTCAAACTTTCTCTCTATTGTTTTTTGGAATTTTTTGGTTTATATTTTCTTTATTTTCAAATTTTTCAATTTTTTTTCACCATTGTATTCTCAAAATTTTAGGCAATTAAAATGCTTTTATTTTTTCTCTATCTTGAATGGTTCCCGAGCTATAGCGCTTTAAAAAATTCAATTCAATTCAATTTAATTACTAACTTTTATAACTCTTTTTTTCAAATTTCATTTTCTTGAAGTTTCTCTTTAATTTCCCAATACCGTTTTTCTCTAAATCTTCAGCTTTAGCCCGTATTCACGATTTTCGAAAAAAAAAAAATTGCAGCATTGCATTCTCCTCAAAATTTTGGGTTATTAAAGTGCTTTTATTTTTTTTTCTATCTTGAACGGTTCCCGAGCTACAGCGCTTTAAAAAATCCAAATTACTAACTTATTATAACCCTTTTCTTCAAATTTGATCTTTCCGAATATTGAAAGATACGTTTTACGTTTTTACAATCGGGAAAAATGCTTGCTTATAGTACTCGATTTCCTCTATATTTTTTTCCTATAATTCTTTTCCCTATTTCTAACCGTTACTTTCCTACAAATTTTCTATATCGTTGTGTTCTTATTTTTCCTTAAAAAATTTTTCTTGGGTTTTCTAACTACTTTTTTCCACTAAATAAACCTCCATTATCTAAACTCCCGTACTCCTTTCTTAAGGAGCGGGCTTTTCCGTCCGCTCTTTTGTGTTGGGTTTCAAATAAATATAAAACTACTACTTCACACTACCATATTTTAACATTATTTTGTGTTACATGTAATCGATATTGTTCACGGTTCCATTTAATACATTATAACTAAAAAATGAATCGTGAATAACTAATGCGTACACTTTGGTGTCTTTGGGGAATTTATTCTTTCTCGTTTGGAACTCCAATTTCACATCCACTGTCGATGAGTTAATAGCCTCTGGTTGATGACTGCAATTGATAATAAAAACGGGGTTTTTCATATATTCGGCGAACGTTATCATCGGATCGTTTATTTCGCGCCCGTAGTAGCTGCTTTGGAAGTTTTCATAATTGTAATAGGCTGCTGCATACAGTTTCTTGGCGAAATCTAAATTCCATCTTTCGTAGAGATAAACGGTTAAATTCAGATACAGTCTAATGTCCCATACGTCGGCGTGGGTAAACTGGGTTGCATTTTTTTCTTTTTTGTCACAATTATTGCTGTCTTAATATCCGACGATTTTATAGCACGGTCTTTTCAAGCTTGTACTCGTTCTCAAGGCCCACACGTCGGAAGTTGTTTCTCTTAACGCTGACAATTCGTACAGATCCCATTTACGATATGCCATTTGAATACTGGCATTGTTTCCTCCTTTATTAATGCGAGACAGTATTTTCAATTTTTGCTTGTCGTCTGGAATGATGTGACGAATTTTCCATTCGATTTTGTCGATACTAATTTCTGCCTCTACTTCGCCGACGTAACAATTGGTAAAAGTGCGAGCTATAATCATAATAAGCTCTTGTTTTACGTTGAAAACACCTTTTGCGTAATCTTCGGCGAATCCCATAAGATATTTTTAGGATAATTTCCCGGAGAATACGTTACTTGCCGTGTCTACGATATCTTGATTTGCTTCGTCGAGACCTCATCCTCACGTCATTTTCTATTTACAAACTTCCGAATGAAACCATGGTTTTTAATGTCGTGGTAACTCCAGATTTACGAACCACGGCGACCTGCTCACCTCCCATCTCGAAACGAATTTTATCGAACAAAAATGCGAGGGCATTATTTGATAGAAAACATCTTTTCGTTGCGTCTATGGGTTTAAATTTGCCTTCGATATATATGTAACTTTCGGCGATATTCAGTATAATGTCTTGAAAATTAATGGGGATACGGACTTCATCGGAATTGTTGAATGATGGAGATCCGTATGGTTTATACGTATGCTCTTCTAGACTAATAATGGAATTGTCAAAGATGGGTTCGGAGAAAACCTCTATTTTATCGCTGGTGGTGGAAATTATTTTCGCACTTTAAGACCGATTGATTTTAAAAATTTATAGTCTTCGGCAAATAACTGTTGAGATGTTTGTGATCTGATGTCTGGACGACGACTAACCTAGACTTTAACTCTTCTTTTACTTTTATTATGTTTCGGCAAGTCCCCAATCTTAGTCGACAGTATACACAATTGACGATTGAAGCAGAAACCCCTTTCTATGAGAGTTTCTTCAATTCCAATTTCAGGATAATTTTCTCGCCTTGAAAATTGATTAAATCACCGCTATCGTCCAAGATGCGAAGAGTAATGTTATCGATAAACTGACATCCTCCCGGCATTAACGGCATATAAATATTATTTTGTGGTTCTATACTGATTTTGTAATCGAGCTCCATATCGATATCGAATTCGAATATCCCGAATTCATATATGCTCCGAAAATTATATTACAATCTACGCGTATGATGCGTACTTTCATTATTGCCACGATTTCGGTTGACTCGTGGTTTTTGTCTCTTTTTAACACTGTATAATTAAATGCCAACATTTTACCAATACTCGCCTCTCCACGGAAATCTATGGTATATTGGGATTTCAATTCACATTTCAGCGTATTATTATTAGCGACTAAGGAAAAGATTCTATCATTCTTTTCTTCAGTTTAATTCCTCAAAGCCTCTGACATAGCTTTATCTATTTCATAGGCCCCAGGTGAAATTTGTAATTGTATCGGTTCGGTGGTGTAACCCTCCTTCATGTAGGCAAACTTATTGTTGCTTCTCATCACATTAAAAATTCAATTGTATGTGTAAAATCCCAGCAATGCAAGACCATATTTGTTTTCTTTATGTAATTAGATGGATGGATAAAAATCGGCTTTTAAGACACTCGAGTGTCCTGTTAGTGTGAACGTATAAGACATGACTAACCATTAAAACATCCCACATCTAGGTTTTATTCTTAGCGATAACATTTAAAAAGATTCATTTTCATAGCTTTTCTCATTACATTAGATAGTGATGTTTTTATGCTATTTCTGCTTTTATGCGCACATCGCTGATTTTGCAATAACAACAAAATATTTTTCTAGCCGTTAGACCGTCATCAGCAGTATCCTCGTTTAAATTGCTGCTGGAATAATGTTTGCAACCGCACTGATATTTTAATATATCGATATCGTTTTTGAGGTGCTCGGGCAACTTATCCCAAACGAATGGAATTTAATTTGGTGCTAATGCAATCATTGCTTCCTTGGGCATGTTTTATAGCTGTTTCAAGGTCATTTTCCTTAATCCACCGGCTAGATGAAATGTTTTCAGTGATTGCAACATTTTAGTATAGTTATTGCAATCCATTTGCGGTGTTAATGGTGGCGATGATGACATCTTTAACGCTGATGATTCGACAAGAAACTTTAAGCACAAATGTCCACACCAGACTGTTCCAAAATCCTGTTGACGATCGTATGTATAGTAAATAATTTTTGATGGTTCCGATCCCGTTTGTAGATATCGTACCAATTCGATCGGTCATATTATGTTATTTTAGAATTGTTTTTTCTATAAGATACCCAATGAGTCCCTGCATCACACGTACTATCCAAATTCACTATTGCTGCTTCGTAACGTCGAGGACCTTGTCTAGGTAATGAATCCCTCATATAAACGCCTCGAAAGTGTCCTATTCTCTTCTATTTGGCATATTTTTCAATATCGATGTTAGATAGTGTCCTATTCTTTTGTTTTTGGCATATTTTTCAATATCGATGTTAGATAGTGGTCTTCGAGGTAGGGATTCAATTCTAATTTAGATCTATGATTTCAAGTTAAATCCCATACCATTACGATATGGCTTTAGAAACAAACCAATTCCTTTCGATTTTAAATACATGTCGGCACCGGTTTTATCTTCACTGCTTTTTTTGCAGCTTTTACAGCACGCACAATCCCCGCTGCCCCACCGGCTAATGAACCCAAAGCTGATAACCCGGCAGAAATTGATATTAATGGTAATATTCCACCAGTTTTAGGAATCGATATTATTCTCGGTGTACGAACCTTCTTTTTGCCACCTACCGCTTTTACCGATCTACGTGCTGCCGACAGAGCTATTTTAGATGCATTCATGAGATTTTTTCCAACACATTTTTTCCTTCCGGCTTTTAATAACTCCTTTCGAACTGCTTATGGAATAGCTGTTCCGAAACTGACTTTCCAAACATGTCGATTTTTATTAGCACCTTTCCTTTTTGTACGACATGTGCATTTACTCGATGTTTTTTTTGTTGGTAATGATGATGATGATGGTACACCCATACCAAAACGTTGTTTTCCTTTCATAACCAAGCTGCTGTTTTTTTCACCTAAACTAGAATCTTTCGATTTTACTCTATTCCCAGCACTTTGTTCGAGTTCGTAATCCGCTCGATGTCTCGCACTTATGTTGTCTTTGTTATGTAAATAGGCTAAATCGTGTTTTTTACATGCCGCATCTAAAGGATTAATGCCTGGATCACCTCTTGTTACACGTTTTATTACTTTTGTTCCGGGTCCACAATATTGATAACCGGAAATGTGTACCTCGAATGGTAATTTATTTATTAACGAATTCACAATACCGTGTCCAGTTTTATTGGAAACGTGAGACCGTCCACTTCGTTTGACGCTCGGCATCTGAATGATAGTTTTTGTGAAAATTTGCCTATAAAATATCAAATTTTCCTACGATGCGCGTTATCGATCTTAAACAAAAACTTCCTATTGACAATCTCAATGAAAAACTCGGACTTGGATTTGAAAAGAAAATAATGAAGAAACACGGTCCTCTACTTCCTTCCTCTATTAGCGGTCTGTTAATTGGTTCATCCAATTATGGAAAAACTAATGTCATGATTTCACTTCTTACACACCCCTTGGGTTACGTTTCGAAAATGTCTATATATACTCGAAATCTCTGTATCAACCGAAATATGAGTATTTAAGGACAATTTTAGCACCCATTAAAGGTTTAGCTACTATGCCTTTAGTGAATCCAGTAATATTGTGGAACCGTTCGATGCAAAACCAAACAATATATTTATCTTTGATGATGTTATATGTGAAAAACAAGATGTTATAAGATCGTACTTTAGCATGGAATGTCATAAAAATATCGACTCCTTTTACTAGCGCAAACATATTTGTGAGTGCCTAAATAGCTTGTGCGAGACAATGTCAATTTTATTATTATGTTTAAACAAGATGAGTTGAATATGAAACACATATTTTCCGACCTCGTTTCACCGGATCTAACTTTTAGTCAATTTTAAGAATGCTCAAAATGTTGGGATAATAAGTATGGATTTTTAGTAATTGATAAAGACAGTGATGTGAAGATACCGCAAAGGATTTGATAGTTATATATTACTGTAATAATAAGAGAAAATACTCATTTGATTGTTGAAACGTCCTTTGTTAACATCATGAATAACGGGATCGACTTAAAACGTAAAATAGTGGAACATACCAATGCCGTTAGAGAAAAATTTAAACAAATTAAAGCGGCTAAAGAATTTAATGTTGGAATTGGAAAAATTTAAGAACTCATTTCTAAGCCGTTGACCACTATATCTGATGTGGTTAAGCAATGTCAACAACAACAACAGCATACATTATCCAGCTACAAAATCACATAGTCCCAGTTCATCAGTGCAATCGACTCAAATATCAGGTTTTCCCCAACCTACACATTCCTTTCAAACCTTCACATCTATTCAGCAGCAGCACCGCATTTCAAAAGAGGATATTAGCCAGTCGGTGTTTGATCCACCCTCGACATCAACTAATACATCTCTCGCATCCGCTGACACCACAACTTCCGATACTTTAAACTCGCGCCTGAAAGGATTACATTTAACACATATATATATATATATATATATATATATATATATATATATATATATATATATATATATATATATATATATATATATATATATATATATATGTATATATATATATATATATATATATATATATATATATATATAATGTTACGAACTTTATAACGTTGTACATTTCATAACATTAGTTTGTGTTCGTAGTTTGTAGGGTTTTAGGTATATTTTCTAATGTAACGAGCTTTGTAGCATTTTATATTTCTTAGTATTAGCTTGTGTTCATAGTTTGTAGGGTTTTAGGTATATTTTCTAATGTAACGAGCTTTGTAGCATTATATATTTCTTAGTATTAGTTTGTGTTCGTAGATTGTAGGGTTTTAGGTATATTTTATAATGTAACGAGGTTTGTAGCATTTTATATTTCACAGTATTAGTTTGTGTTTGTAGTTCGTAGGGTTTTAGGTATATTTTCTACGAGTTCATAATGTATTTAAGTAATTTTACCTTTGTTAATTTCCTCAGGAGACGACTATGAAAGAAGGTCTGGAACCTTTTAGAGAATTCGATTTCCTTATTTTTAACATGGAACGCCTATGATGGAAGGTCTAGAAATCGCCGGATTATTCCTTTTTCTTATTTTGATTACCCCATGTAGTATGGAAAACCTTCTAGAGAATTAGGGAATCTTCCAGCATCGACCAAAAGGGTATATAAAGGGTCCAGATCTGCTTTCTCAGTCAGTCAGTATAATTTGGGAGCTTGTCGACGCAACTTGAATTAATTTGACAAGTGTCAAAAGTAAGGTTGACAATAAAAATGATTTTGAAAGAATAGTGTGTTCTATAATACAGTGTGTGTCCGAAGATCGGCCGTCCGGAACAAATTGGTGTCGGAAGTGGGATCAAATCCAGAAGAGGTTAGTTTAGGTTAGAAAATTAGAAAAAGAACGAAAAAAAAAGTAAACTGAAATTGTATGCCAGTGGAAACTAGAAGCCAGAAAGCAAAAATGGAAGAACAACTTCAAGCTAGTTTGAATCAAATACTGATAATGATTCAAGACATGAAAATAAGCCAAGAAGAGATGAAACAAGGATTGAAAGAAGATATGATGAAAAATCAAGACGATATGAATCAAGAATTAAAGACAAGCCAAGAAGGTATGACGAAAAATCTAGACGACGTGAAACAAGAATTAAAGACAAGCCGAGACGATATTCAACAAGAATTAAAGACAAGCCAAGAAGGTATGACGAAAAATCTAGACGATATTCAACAAGAATTAAAGACAAGCCAAGAAGGTATGACGAAAAATCTAGACGATATGAAACAAGAATTAAAGACAAGCCAAGATGATATAAAACAAGAACTAAAAACAAGCCTGGAGGACATGAGACAGGCACCTAAAAAAAAATCAAGAAGACATGAAGCACATGGAACAAGAAATGCAACAGAAGATTAGCAAAATTAGAGAAGACGTACATGGCGAAGTGACGGGAATCCAGAAACAGATGCAACAACTACATCTACAAATTAGAGAAGACGTACTTGGCGAAGTACAACATGAGATGACAGGAATGCACAAATAGAGAAGGTAGCCAGTACAGGTATAATAAAGGTAGATGGTGTCCCTGCAACTAGTGTGATGAAGCCGCCTACCTTCGACGGCAAGGTACCTTGGCTTACCTATGTCCGTCAGTTCGAAGCCGCCGCCACCGGCAATAACTTGAGTTTACCAGAAAAGGCACGTGCTTTTGTTTTAGCACTACGAGGTGAAGCTATGGAGGTCCTACGTAACATTCCTGAAGAGAAACAGAATGATTACGAGTTCATCGTTAGTTTTCTGGAGATGCGCTATGGGGAAGCCCACCTCCAAGAAGTTTATAAAGCCCAACTCCAAGGAAGAAGACAAAAATATAACGAAAGTATCCAAGAATATGAGGCGGATATCATGAGGTTAATAAATTTGACCTACCCAACATACCCAAAAGAAATAAAGCAAGAGTTAGCAGTATATAGTTTTATTGAAGGTCTACGCGACCCAGAAACAAGTCAGACACTAAGAATTGCCAGACTGAAGAGAATATCCGAGGCTCTTGCTTATGCCCTTCAGTTTGAGACAGCCAAACAGACCTCAAGGGACAAAGCAAAAGTCATAAGAAGAGTCAGTGTTTCCCAGGATGACCGCAATACCAATGAGGAATTCTTTATGGGAATTCTTAAACAGACAAAAGACGCATGACAACAAAAACACAACCTTCCTTAGCAGGAAAAGAATTCGTTGTTGGAAATGTGGCCAAGAGGGGCATGTACAAAGCCGCTGTACTGGCAGTACTGCTCCTGACAGTGATCAGAATCAGGAAAACTTCCAGTAGCCAGCTTAGAGGGGCGAAAGCTGGCTAGGTGCTACCAAGCCCCACCAACAATAACAATTAAGGTATCCCGGCTGCAAAACAATGGTTCCAGCTTGGTAGTACCCGGAAAGGTATGCGGCCGGGAATGTGAAATGGTATTAGACACTGGTTCTACTCACACCATTGTAAAGCCGAACATCTTGACTCATTGTAAAATTTCTCTTCCGGAAAAACATTGTGTCCTGCAAACCGCAAATGACGAAGTAATACCTGTGAAAGGAATACATGAAGCAAAAATAACCCTGGGCAACACCACTTTCAAACATGTAGTTATTGTTGCTGATATTCTGGATGAAGTAATACTAGGTCTAAATGTCATGGAACACCAGAAGTTTGTCCTTGATCTTTCTCAACGAGTACTGCGAACTAGAAATGAAGAAATTGTTCTGAACTTACCCAACAATAGTCAAGTGTCGATCCGGGAAGTTGTACTTCTTGAAGATACGATGTTACCGCCAAGTTCAGAATGTGTAGTAAAAGTAAAGATTGATGATTCCGAAGAAGACGAAATAGTTTTGGTTGAACCAATTCAAGCTTGCTCGTTGTATGCAAAAGGAATTTTTCCTGCGAGGACATTGATCCAAAATAAAAGAAGCACTATATTTGTCAAGATGCTGAACTTGAAAGATTATCCTCAACAGATCAAAAAAGGTGACAAGATTGCTACCTGTCAACCTGTCGACGTGATAGTTACCGGTGTCCCGTTACAACCTGAAAAATTACCTGCTAGTCTACCTAAGGTACTTCAAGACCTGGTTAGGACGTCAACACCTTTACTGAATCAAGTTCAGGTGGCTAGACTGGAAGATCTTTTAAGAAGAAATCAGGATGTTTTCTCTTTATCGGATAGCGACTTGGGAAGGACCAATATAGTTGAGCATCGAATAAATACTGGTGAAGCATCTCCAATTAAACAAGCTCCAAAGAGAATACCGTTAGCAAAACGTGACGAGGTGGACAAGATGCTTAAGGACATGCAGAATCAAGGCATTATAGAACATTCCCAAAGTCTCTGGACATCCCCAGTTGTACTAGTTAAGAAGAAAGATGGCTCCACTAGATTCTGTGTTGACTTCAGACGGTTTAATGATGTCACAAAGAAAGACAGTTTTCCTTTACCTCGTATTGATGATACGCTAGATACATTAACTGGGTCAAAATGGTTTTCCACATTGGACTTAAAAAGTGGCTTTTGGCAAGTACAGCTTCATCCAGAGGATAAAGAAAAGTCCTCATTTTCTACTGGAATGGGGCTATGGCAATTTAATGTTATGCCCTTTGGTTTATGCAATGCCCCAGCCACTTTTGAACGTTTGATGGAACTAATCTTACATGGACTAACCTGGAAAACATGTCTAGTCTACCTAGATGACATCATTATTCTGGGAAAAACTTTTGACGATCACCTAAACAATGTCGAAGAAGTATTTAAAAAACTGAGAAGTGCACAATTAAAGCTTAATCCGAAGAAATGTCAATTTTTCCAGAAAGAAGTGAAATACCTGGGACATATAATCACAGAAGCAGGTGTACGAACTGTTCCAGAAAAGACAGAAGCCATTCAAAGTTGGCCAATACCGAAAAATAAGCATGAACTAAGAAGTTTTCTAGGTCTTTGTACTTACTATAGAAGATTCATAAAAGGATTCGCCGATATTGCAAGACCTTTACATCGACTAACTGAAATTAGTAACAACTATGAATGGTCCGCAGACTGCGAAGCCGCTTTTAATGAACTAAAGAAGGCACTTTGTAATCCTCCAATACTGTCATATCCTGAGCCCGATCAGATGTTTGTTGTCGATACTGACGCTAGTAACTCCTCTATAGGTGGAATTTTGTTCCAGATACAAAATGGCCAAGAAAAAGTGATTGATTATTTTAGCAAGGTACTCTGCAAAGCTGAGCGAAATTACTGTGTGACAAGAAAAGAACTACTCGCCATTCTAAAGACAGTGGAACACTTTCACAAATACCTATATGGCCAAAAATTTCTCCTGCGAACAGACCATGCATCATTAAAGTGGCTTTTACAATTTAAAAATCCTGAAGGTCAAATAGCACGATGGTTACAACGCTTGCAAGAGTACGATTTTAAAATTGAACATAGAAAAGGCTTGAATTACAAAAAAGCAGATGCTTTGTCAAGGAGGCCATGTTCAAAAGAATGCAAGCACTGCAACAGGCACGAAGAGCGAGAAAATCCTGACGATTTATATTGCCGAAAGACACGACTACAATGCTCTTTGGATTGGGATCCCAAAATCATCTCCAAAGAACAACAAGAAGATCCAGATCTTAACCTTATCATTAAATTAAAGAATAATAATTCATATCGACCCACTTTTCAAGAAATCTCGTCAAAATCTCAAAAAGTGAAAGGTTATTGGGCCTTATGGGATTCCTTGACTATGCACAATGGTCTTTTAAATAGAGTTTGGGAGAGCTCTGATGGCAAAGACTACAAATACCAGATTGTTTTACCCACCAAAAGGATTCCAGAAGTACTGCAAGCTTTACATAATGGTGTAGGTGGCGGACACTTAGGGGTCATGAAAACTATAGACATAGCAGGACCATTCCCTATTAGTAAATCCGGGAATCGCTATATTTTGGTAGCTATTGATTACTTTAGTAAATGGCCAGAAGTCTATGCCATACCAAATCAAGAAGCCACCACCGTTGCCGAAATATTGTTTGAAGAATGGATTTGCAGATATGGTGTGTCAGGAGAAATACAATCTGACATTTTTACGAACCTTTGCAAGCTTCTGAAAATCCATAAAACTAGAACAACACCCCTACATCCTCAGTCAGATGGAATGGTTGAGAGATTTAATAGAACACTGGAGAATTACAACAAAATAAGGGATAAATGCATTCAGCCATTTTTACTAGCCTATCGTTCGGCCATTCACGAAACCACTGGAAAAACAACTGCTAGCGTAATTTTTGGAAAAGAATTACGTCTAGTAGTGGGAATAGGGGGCTTCTAGTTGACCCCCCCACCACTTTTTTGATTGGTCAGCCAAGAATGACCTTGTTTCTGATTGGCTGCCCAAGTTCGCCCCCTATTCCGATTGGTTTCATAAACTCCGCCTCTTTTTGCTCCACCTCCTACCTCCTTCCTAACCACCACAGTAGTTGGAGGGGAGCTGGTAGCAGTTGGAGGGGAGCTGGTATTTTAAACGATCGAATCTGAGCGAACTTCAGTCATTCGTGCGCGATGTCAAATAGCGACCAACAACAACAACAACAGCAACTCATTGAACGTGTAGGCCAAGTAATAATTTCCTACCAAAATAACGGAAAAAATCTTACCGATTTTGAAGATCAAGACTTGGCCTTCTTTCCCATCAACTACTTGAAAACATTCGTCGATTCACTTAGTTTACAACAAATTTGGAACAGGTTGCCGGAAAATTATAGAAGTGACGAAGAATTGCAGCTAAATTTGCCGTGTTTTAAACACTATCCACTATATCAACACCACATAGACGGCCCACCATTATCAATAAAAAAGTATTGTAAAATTAAAAAATAGTGTGAACAAGTGAATCGAGTTTCATCGGACAGTCTTCGAAATGGATCAGACACATGTATATTTAGATTCTGCTTGCGATGAAACGATCCAGTCAATGTACAAAGATGAAACAACTCATTTTAACTTGGCTGGAAGAGGAAAGTTTCACGCAAGACAGGATTCTCTGATCACTATTGATCGAAATAATTTCGAAGACGACGATGAAGATGAAGAAGATGATGGGATAGAGGATAATGGCGTTCCAAACGGGTGTGGAGAAGAGGGGCTCGTGAAAGTGGCAAAAATAAATGCAAGTGATACATTGACACCAAATTACCTTACGCGAGAAGTGTGCGTTTTTCAATCTTATGTCGTAATTATTTCATCTTCTGGCGGTGCATATAATTTATGTTGTGAATGTTACTATATACATGCTCTAAATTGCCCAAATGGGAAAAATAATTTTGTTAATAGCCACTATAAACGATCCTTTATATGTTGCGAAAAAGATCTGCAATGCAACACGTGTGAAAACGATTTATTCATAACAACTCCTTCACAAGCATGTATAATATGTAACAAACCAGAACTAAAGAATATGCAAAACCATCTAATTGAAAAATCAAATTTTAAATAAATTTATTTCACTTGCACTTATTCATGCACTATGGCGTTTTTAATATTAAGTTTAAGTTTAAAATATTTTATAAGAATTTAGATTTTGTTCTGCTAAGTTAAATAAATATAAGAAACTATGTAAATAAATATAAGGGAATGATGTGAATAAATAAGAATTTGTATTTATTCCCATTGAAAGAAATTATAATTTTGTTCTTTCAGTGTAGAATAATTCTTTTCAAATAATATGCACAACAACCCTACCGATAAATCAAATTTAAATAAATGAATTTGATACTCCTCTTGAATTTATTCATGCACCCTAGTAGTTTTTGAATATTAAGTTTAAAATGTCAACTAATTTAAATAAGATTTCATATAAAATATAAGTTGTAAGATATAAGTTATAAGATATATATTAAGTTTAAGTTAATTTAAGTTAAATAAATATAAGGGTGCCATCTAAATAAATAGAAATTTGTTTATATTAAGATTCGAAGAACTAATGATTTTGTTCTTTCAGTGTAGAATAATTTTTTCTACATAATATGCACAATCAATCCTATCGATAAATTGAATTTTAAATAAATGAATTTGATACTGCACTTGAATTTATTCATTCACCCTAGTATTTTTTAATATTAAGTTTAAAATGTCAACTAAGACATTTAAATAAGATTTTATATATAAGATAAAGAACAATTAGGTTTAATTCCCTGACAACAGACTATGATTTATTCTTCCATGTTAAAAAAAAAACCTAGTTTTCATTACTATGCTTGTAAAAAAAATTATATTCATCCTATTCATAATAATTCTTTCAAGTTAAAGAAACTTGGTTATTAGGTGTGATTCTGTATAAGAAATAGAAAAAAATAAAATATTTTCTTCAACGACTTTGTTTTTTATTATTCCTATATCCAAAATACAAATATACATATATACATAAATACATATTTATAATTTATACCATTTTGGATTGCCAATTGCTGCTGTCTGCCAGAGGTTGCTGCTGCATGCCAGAGGTTGCTGCTGCATGCCAGAGGTTGCTGCTGCATGCCAGAGGTTGCTGTTGTCTGCCATAGGTTGCTGCTTTGCCATCAGTTGTTGTTGTTGTCTGCCAGAGGTTGCTGCTCTGCAAGAGGCCAATTTATAATTTATAATTTATTGGCCTCTTGCATTTTCGAGGGTAACTCTGCCTTCGCTGCTGCTGCTGTTGTTGCTGTTGTTGTGTCTGCTCCTGATGCTGTTGATGTTGCTGTTGATGTTGCTGTTGCTGCTGTGGCCTCTTGCATTTTCGAGGGTAACTCTGCCTTCGCTGCTGCTGCTGTTGTTGTTGCTGTTGTTGTGGCTGCTCCTGATGCTGTTGATGTTGCTGTTGATGTTGCTGTTGCTGCTGTGGCCTCTTGCATTTTCGAGGGTAACTCTGCCTTCGCTGCTGCTGCTGTTGTTGTTGCTGTTGTTGTGGCTGCTCCTGATGCTGTTGATGTTGCTGTTGATGTTGCTGTTGCTGCTGTGGCCTCTTGCACTTTCGAGGATAACTCTGCCTTCGCTGCTGCTGTTGTTGCTGTGGTTGTGGCTGCTCCTGCTGCTGCTGCTGCTGTTGTTGCTGCTGTTGTTGTGGCTGCTCCCGCTGCTGCTCCCGCTGCTGCTCCTGCTGCTGTTGTTGCTGCTCCTGCTGCTGTGGCTGTTGCTGATAAACCGGCAGAGGCTGCATTCTCATTATTTCATCCAGAGCTCGGTCAAATTCGACGGGCTCTGGATCTAAGGAGGGCTCAAACATATTGAGGAATTCCTCACTTGGCAAATCATTCATGAGGAATTCATCGTTAAATTCCTCTTCCAAAAATTCAGCCTCTGACGGCGGCGGCCACATCACAGTGTCTTCTGACTTCGGTGAAAGGCTTCTTAGGCTATCCATCAGGTTCGCCTGATGCTCTAAGAAGCCTATAAAATCTTCCAGAGTCAACACGATGAAGGTACTCATGTTATTCAATGAATGCTAAGTCAAGACGCTGTAAATCCTTATATACAATACTGAAATACCACTTTTCCTACCTCCAGCGGCAAAACCAGTCCGAAGAATGAGAAGAAGAAGAAGGCAAAGATAGCGTGAACTCGAGAGAGGTCGTTCAACGGTCGTAAGTTGTTTTTTTCTTAAGAAAAAGACGAGTAAAGAGGAGAAGAAGAAAAAAAAAAAGTTGTTTTTTGGAATAATATAAAAAACGAAAAAAAAAAAAAAAAAAATTAAAAAAAAAAAATGTTTTTTATATTATTCCAAAAAACAACTTTTTTTTTTTTCTTCTTCTCCTCTTTACTCGTCATTTTCTTAAGAACAAAACAACTTACGACCGTTGAACGACCTCTCTCGAGTTCACGGTCTTACGGTTCCCGTCGTACCATGCAGTGCCACGCCGTACCAGCCGGTACCAAGCTCTTGGCTGCTTTAAAAGGCGGCTGGGTACGAAGCGTTTCTTCAGTTTACATCTCGCTATTAGCGTACGCTTGTAAAATTATCGAATCGATTTTAATATATCTTGATAGTCGGATTTATTTCGTGTGACGTAGTGACATATTATTAATTTTCATTTGGTTTGTATTGTTGATTTCATATTTTTGATTTAATATTTTTGACTTAATACTTTGGATTTTTAATTAATTTTTATTTCATCTTTTAAAAGCCAATCTTTGATTGATTTTTTCATTTTTGTGGATTTTTTTTATTGATTTTTTATTGATTTTTTGATTTTTTTATTGATTCATAATTTTTTTATTTTTTAATTTATAATTAAAAATGTCATTTTTAAATGTAAAAATTGAAAACATCGACTTAACAGCCTTCGATTTAAACGACGCTTGCCTTGTGCATGATTTGATTGATTGTTCATTTTGTGGGCTAAGCGACGAGGAGCTAGATATTAAATTTAGGGAAATTGATATTAATACATTTAACAATTCATCTGAATCTGGCGATTCTTCCGAAATTGGTGAAAGCGATATTTTGACACAGCTCTTAAAAGTTTTGGATGAATCTATTATCCCTGATATTCCTCAAGAACCTCTTGAAACAATTAATTTCGATGATTTAAATAATGATATATTAAGGAAAAATTTAATTAACAATTCTGAAATAAATGAGGGATATAATTTGGAACAACTTTTAGATATATTAGAAGGGGGTGAAATTTGTGAAAATAGCTCAGGGCAAAATTTAATTAAGGGTGATGTGGAATATCAGGAGACTTTTGAGAGCTGTGAGGAACAAAATAATAAGGGGGTTTTAAACAATAATAATAATGGGGTTGGTAACGAGGGAGCTTTAAATAATGATAAGAGGATTGGCATTGGGGGTTTTTCGAAAAATAATATGGAAGAGGTTTATCGCCCCCACTATTCGCCAATTTCAGATGCATCGTCAGATTCATCAGAGGATTCCAACGACAGCGTTGAGACTGTTATAAACGTCTCAGCCAAAGCTCAGCATAATTTTATTAAAGTGTTGGATCAAAATTTAATTGAAGGGTTGGATCAAAATTTTATTCAGGGGTTTGAACAACCATCCAAATTTGGCTATACCAGAAATTCAGTAAATTCGGTAGATGTTTTTGATTTGAGTTGTGGCGAAATTGTGGGGGACATTGAGGTATATACTTATACTGAAAATTTTGAAGATGAGCAGCCTCAATGTCCCTTAATTTCTTCCTGTAATCAATATCAATTTTTGAAAAATCCTTCTGGCCTAAATTTAGAACAAAGTTCTGAAAATTTAATTGAAAAAAATTTACCCAAAAAACGTTCTTTATCAGAAACAAATGATTGTTCAGATTTAAAAAAGTCAAAATTGGACGGTGATATTTCTAGTTCCCAAACTTACGGGGCACAAATTTCAAAAAATTCTTTACCAGTCGCTGTAACAACAGCTCCGAAAATCAATCCAACAAATAAAGTCGCTATTGGAGAATTAGATAAGTTTCTACATAAGAAAACTAAGCCGAGCTTAAATAGGAATGAAACAAGGTGTGCCACATCTAGATTTAAGTCAATGGTTTATTCCTATTTAAACTTAGATAATATATGTAATAATTTATCTAATTCGACTTTAAAAGACGTTAAAAATTGTATTCAACGACAAGGCGATCTTCTTTTAAATTAGGGAAATATATTTTTTTAAAAAAATCCATGTTTTTCTTCAAATTAAAAAGTGAATCCAAAAGTTAATTCAAA
This sequence comes from Diaprepes abbreviatus, assembly GCA_034092305.1. Classification (NCBI taxonomy): domain Eukaryota; kingdom Metazoa; phylum Arthropoda; class Insecta; order Coleoptera; family Curculionidae; genus Diaprepes; species Diaprepes abbreviatus. Next base: position 2,101,136 of record JASJET010000182.1, on the reverse strand, counting down.
AGTAAATCCAAAAGTTTTCTAAATTGCGCGAGCTGAAAAAATTGCTAATTATTCTATGTCATTGGGTCTTGATAGAACGAAATTGTATTTATTTAAAAGCGACACGGCCCTAACCGATTCCATTTTAAAATGACTCTCCTTTGCACACACTGCTTAAGAGAATTTAAAAGAAAATCACATATTGTACGCCACCTTCGAGAAAATGTTGTTAATAACGAAAACACCTTTAACTTGGAAGATTATATAATTAATCGTAAGTATTTTTTTATAACATATTTAGCTATAATTTTCCTTTTAATTTTTCTTTTTATTATTAATAAAGGTTTACAGAGGAATTAAAAAATAATAATTGTTTCAGTTGATGAACTACTTTCAAGACCTCCAATGCGATTTTGCCAAGATTGTGAAGTAAATGTCAAATCTAATTCCTGGAGCACACACTTGAGGACAAATATTCATAAAAACAGGAGCTGCATAAAATATGGAAATGGAATTGACATTATCAGGAGTGCATTTAAATGTCGAATAGCTTCCTACAGAATATATTCGCAGAATTATCACATCGACATCAAAAAGTTTCAGCAAGATATTGGTAATAAAGTGCAAACATTAATACGACAGCGTCAACAAGAATTTACATGTGCTAAAGTAAATTTGGAATTATTTGGAATATATTATTCTCCAACTTTAACCTCTACTTCAATTAAGTCATTTAATACACCGTTCTTCATTGTAACCCATACAACTGATCTACAACAGCTTTACGATGATTTATTCAAGATTATTGAAACCAAAGCAGATGAATTGCCGGAAAGAGACTCAGGTAATTATTATTTAATCTCAAGAGCTAAGTTTTCTTAATCTCAAGAGCTAAGTTTTCTTAATCTCAAGAGCTAAGTTTTCTTAATATCACTTGTACATCTCTAACAAATATTATTCAGAACTAATTTTTTAATTCCTATTACAGGGTGGGCTCTACAAAGAATTCTGCATTTGGAAGTCAACATCAATAAGTACAACCCATTGAATGCCTCCTCCTACATTAAGATGCATCACTTTTCTAAATCAATAGTGAATGTGATGAATGAGGACAATTGCTGTTTCGCCTGGGCAGTGGTTTCAGCAGCATACCAGCCAACCGGTAATCCTCGAAAGACCTCATCATATCCAGACTTCAGAGACGCTTTCGATTTTACAGGTATTGAATTTCCAGTAAAATTATTAGATATAAAAAAGTTTGAGGAAAAAAATAATTTGTCCATAAATGTATATGGAGTTGAAAAATTTTTAAGGGATAATAAAAAGGCATATGAGATTGTCGGTCCTTTACATTATAATAATGAAAAGAAAAAATTACATATTAATTTGCTTTTAATAAGTTCTGATGATGGAAATAACCACTACTGTTGGATAAAGGATTTAGGTAGCTTGGTATACAAACAATTATCAAAAAAGAAAATAAAAAAATACTTATGTGATGGATGCCTTCAATATTTTGGAACATATGAAAAACTTAACACACATTTAGAACGTGATTGTAGTTTTGTTCGAATTGAGCTTCCTTCAGATAATTTGATTTTGGATAAATTTGGCAATTATATTCCTGCAAATATATTAAAGTTTCAAAATATTCAGAAACAGTATAAAGCTCCTTTTGTTATTTATGCCGATTTTGAATGTTATTTGAAAAACATTGAGTGCCAACAATCTACACCTGATTCGACAACCTCATATACTATTAAAACTGCTGAACATATACCCTATTCATTTGCTTATTATATTAAATCATCATTTGATGAGAATGTTGTGTGTCTTAAACTTTATAGAGGTACAGATTGTGCTATAAAATTTATTGAATACATTGAAAATGATGTAAAAGAAATTTATAAAAAATATTTAAAATATCAAGTACCATTGAAAAATTTATCATCTGTGGAACAGATTGAATATGAAAATTCTAGCATTTGTTATGTATGTGAAAAACCTTTTTCAAAAGGAAATTTCATAAAGTGTAGGGATCATTGTCATATTACAGGTAAATATCGAGGAGCCGCCCACTCAAAATGTAATTTGCATTTTAAACCTCCAAAATATATACCAATAGTATTGCATAATTTAAAAAACTATGATTCTCACCTATTTATTAAATCGCTTTGCTATAATAAAGAAAATATTAGTGTTATAGCTCAAAATAAAGAAAAGTATATTTCTTTTAGTAAGGAAATTTTCGTTGATGTGTCAGAAAAGCGGAAACCAGTTGCTTTGCGACTACGCTTTATAGATTCTTTTCAATTTCTCCCAGAGTCTTTAGAGTCACTATCACAAACTCTACAAGATTCACAATGTTTTGAAATTAAAAAGTTTTTCTCAAATGCTGATGAATTTCGATACATTAGACAAAAAGGGGTATTTCCATACTCTTACATAGATTCCAACGAAAAATTAAATGAGAAATCTCTACCATCGATTGATAAATTTTATAATAACTTAACCGATGAAAATATCTCTCCTCAAGACTACAATCGTGCTGTAGAAGTGTGGAATCTATTTAAGTGTTCTACAATAGGGGCTTATTCCGATATTTACTTAAAATCTGATGTTTTACTTTTGGATGATGTTTTTGAAAATTATAGATCCACATGTATTAAAACCTATAAGTTAGATGCTGTTAATTATGTCACTAGCCCTTCTATGTGCTGGGATGCAATGATGAAATTAACTAATGTAGAATTAGAATTATTAACGGAACCAGATATGCTTCATTTTTTCAAAAAAGGTGTTCGTGGTGGGGTTAGCACTTGTTCCAAACGCAAATCTGAAGCAAATAATCCATTCTTAGAAAATTTTAATCCTGAAAGACCTACAACATATATCGCTTACTTAGACGCCACAAATTTGTATGGTTATGCTATGAAACAATATTTGCCTGAAAAAAATTTTGCTTGGGTACCTAAGCTCGAAATAGAAACTTTAAATATATCCGAACTTTCAGATACATCATCTATAGGATACATATTTGAAGTTGATTTAGAATATCCAAATTATTTACATGATAGTCATAATGATTTCCCATTTTGTCCTGAACAATATACACCACCAATTTCAAACCACTCAAAATTAATTCCAAACTTACATAATAAATATAACTATATCATTCACTACCGATATCTGAAACAATGTCTACAATTTGGACTCAAAATCATAAAAATACACAGAGCAGTTAAGTTTACACAATCACCATGGTTAGCGGAATATATAGATTTAAATACAAATTTACGAAATTTATCTAAAAATAAATTTGATAAAAATTGTTATAAATTGGCAAATAATTCAATTTTCGGTAAAACCATTGAAAATGTTGATAGGCGAGCAGATATTAAATTAGTATCTCAATGGGAAAGACAGGGTAATAAATTTAGTGCCGAAAAACTTATTTCTAAACCTCAATTAAAGGATTTTAAAATTTTCTCTGAAAATCTAGTTGCTCTTCAACTTCAACAGGTTTGCATTGAATACAATAAACCAATTTATGTTGGGATGAGTATTCTGGATATTGCAAAAACTGTAATGTATAATTTTTATTATGGGTATTTAAAAGTAAAATATGGTAATAATTTAAATTTATTATATACGGATACTGATTCCTTAATTCTTGAAGTTCAGACCCAAAACTTTTATGAAGATATGAAGCTAAATCTGGATAAATTTGATACTTCTAATTTTTCTGAACAAAATATTCATTGCATGCCTATTACAACATCAGTTGTTGGTAAATTTAAAGATGAGTACAAAGGGATTCCCATTGAAAGTTTTTATGGAACTGGTGCTAAAGCATATTGTATAAAATCCAAAAATAGTGTAGATAAAAAAGCAAAAGGCGTTAGTAGATCATGTATAAAAAATCAATTAACATTATCAGATTATAAAGATGTTGTTGAGAAAGGTGACAAAATATTCTGCACCATGTATGTATTCAAGTCAGATATGCATAATATATACACTAATTTGTTAAATAAATTGGCATTAACAACTCATGATGATAAAAGATATTGTATACCAAATTCCACAAAAACTCTTGCATGGGGACATAAGGATATTTTGGAAACAGATTTTTTTTGATAAAGATATGAAAATGATGTATGATACTCTAACTTTTTTAAGTTCTGGAAACGAAAATGGATCTAAAAATAAAAAACCGCGATTAGAATTAACTACTCCTAGTAATTTTTCATCTTTATAAAGACATCATTTTATATGATGATAAATTATGTAAGTCGTTTTTGAAGCTTTAAAAGTTGGAGGGGGAACTGAATCCAAAAACATATATATTGTATAGAAATACCATTATTTGTTAGTAATATTACAACAATGACTGCTGCATCTTTAATAGTTTTAGTTTCCCTTGTTGGAAATGTGATATATGTAAATTACATTCCTAATACAGTTAGGGCTGATATATGTATAAATGCCCTCAAAAATGAAACCGACTGCTACAAACAGATGAAAATGACATATCTTGTTGGAAATTCACACTTTTTTACCTATAATGTAACTGATTCTGCTTTGTGTGAAAATACATACATAAAAATTAAATATTCCATGACAAACAAACCATTACAATATTCAGATTGGATTCCTTTCAATAATAAAAAAGAAGAATCTTGTCATTGTGTCTGTTGTTATATATTTGTTATTATATTTACAGCAGCAATATTTATTTGTACATGTTTAATTTTATTGTATTTCATGAAAAAATATCTATAAAAATATTTAATAAATGTTAAAAAAATAATATAAATTTTGTTTTTTATTGATTCTCGTTAGTATAAAGACATTTAAAGTTTATCCCCTCCTCTTAAATGGAGAGGGAAAATAAGTTTACCCCTCCACTTGAGAGGAGAGGGAAAATGTATAAAATTTAGGAGCAAACGGATTGATAGTTAGTTTTTTGAGAGCAAGCAGATAGCCAGTTAGTTTTTGAAATACATCATTTAAAATGTTCAGTAATCAGAGTAAAAATATATTTGAAAATTCACCATTAAAAAAGAAAATAAAAAAAACAATTATAAATTCTACAAAATATAATTTAAATAATTCTAACTCTAAATATGCTGTGATTGGTTTGTGGGTGGAAAGTGATTTTCTACCATGCATTGAACTTGGTGGTAAAAATGGTCAGTCTGTGATATTAAATGAAGATGATTGGAAGAACTTATTGCAATATCAAGGAGTTATAACAAATTATATGTTTTCACCAAATGTTTTCAATGAACCGATATATTTGCAAAATTTATCTATTCATTTTGAAAAGATTGGTGAATTACCAATAGTGAAGATTGTGAAAAGCTGTGATTTTATTTACTATGGAAATGAAACTGTCTGCAGACTATGGGAACAAATTCCACTTATAGAATATAGACTAAATGTTTTACAAAAACAAAACTTTCGACGTTATTTCAACGTTTTTAGAAATAACAATTTTTACGACGGAGATTCTTTTGACAAAATATATAATGTCCTTTCTCCAAAACAAAATCTAAATAGTGAAAATGTGTGCTCCATGCTGGAACTGCTGTTGAATCATCCCGAAGAACTAAAACAAAAATTAAAGTCTAAGCACTATTATGAAGAAGACAGTATCTATTGATGAATCAAGAAACCAAATTCATCTGATGGTTGCTTGGAACTTCGCCTACAGAAAAGCTCGTATGACTTCTGAAGAGTTTATAAATCAAAAACATTTTAGAAGAAGGATTAAATTGACTGAAGAAATTTTAAATCCCATATTAGACTCTGATTATAGGAATATTGTATTTAAAAAAATGTTTATGTAATAAGCTTATTTTTAAATAAAACAAATATATATAAAAAATCATTTTTTTTTATTACAAACATCAATTATTATTACAGCATTAATTACTATTACATCACATCTCTCTTGAAGATCCAAGAGTTATAAGATTTGTCTAATCCTAACCATTTTACAAATACTTTGTTTCCTTCCTTTCTTAACACTTTTTCCACCAGATATACATTTGGGTGTCTTACTTTTTGAAGTTCTTCTTCATAGAAACCTCCTTGAATATCTATCCCATTTCCATCTTGAATCAAATACGTTGTTGGATTAGTAAGCTGGATTTTTTTTATTTGAAAAATTTCGTTTGACCAGTTGGGCGTGTAACCTTTAGAAAATTGTTCGCGAATCTTGCTTATTCGTACTCTATCACTGATACGAAATTTTGGTGATCTGGGATCCACAGTTTTCCTATGAGTATAAGCTGATTTCAAGATTTCCATTTCATTCTTTTTGTTAACTTCGTTTGGTTTTTTTCCGATTGTTGAATGCTTAGTATTATTGTATTCTGTAATTATTTCTTTAAGAAAACTGATCCATTTATAATTACCTAGTAAACTAAACTTTTTCCACATTTTGTTTTTTATCGTTCTATTTACTCTCTCTACAATACTAGCTTTCATATTAGAAAATGTGTTGTAATGATTAATTTTGAACTGCTCCATAAGTTTCTGAAAGTCTTGATTAAAGAATTCTTTACCCTGATCAGTATTCAGATTTGTTGGGGGAGTTTTTAAAGTTAATAGAATTTTTTTCATTGCAGCTGCTACATCTTTACCAGTTTTGGATTTTACAGGTTCTGCCCATACAAATTTAGAAAACACATTTATTACCATTAAAATATATCTTAAACCCCTATTAAATTTCGCATATGGCTGCATTTCTATCAGATCAGCTTGAAATAGATCATTAAGCCCTTTTACAATTGTTCGTCTCCTTCTATATCGCCTTCTCGCCGGTTTATGTAATTCATTTACAACGTCTTGCTTAATTTTACTCATTATTAATTTATACCTTACTCTCGAAAATAAATCCCACAAATAACTTTACCTCCTTCTAAACCGTTTATAAAAGCCCTTTATCGCTGATGTTGTAAAATATAAAAAAAATCATCTCAGTTTTTTTTAGTAAGTTCTTTAATTTTATTTTCCATTGCTTCAAATGATTTTTTATTTTCATTTATAATTTCTTTTATTGACGAATTTATTTGGGTGATGTTGTTAGTAAGATCAGAAATTTTTACATTAAATTTATTTTCCATTGTTTCAAATGATTTGTTATTTTCATTTCTAATTTCTTTTATTGACGAATTTATTTGGGTGATGTTGTTATTAAGATCAGTCATTTTTACATTAAATTTAGTTTCCAAAAGAACATTTGATAACGTATAATCTTTTTTGAAACCACCTAATGTTGAATTCATTTCTTCTCTTGCATAATTCATTGTATCATTAAATTCTTTTCTAGAAACTTCAGCAGCTCTTTGAACTAATTCGTTTAAAGATTTTATTTCTTTTGTTAATTTATCTTCTAGATTTTTTATATCTTTTCCTAATTGAAATTCTGCATTTGTAATATCTAATGTCATTTTCACAATTTTTTTTTCTATATTTTTTATGTCTGACGCTGTCTTTTCAGCTTTGTGTAGTATATCTGTATAAGATGTTTCAAGTTCTTTTATGAGTAAAGAAGTCTCCTCGATTTTTGAACTATTATTTTTAATTTTAATTAATACATCCTTTTTAGAAACTTCTATTATAGCTTGCACTACTTCTAGTAAGGATTCTAATTCTTTTTGTAATTTCTCATCGATTGCCTTTGTAAAATTTCCCTCGTCAAAAGACGTTTCAGATTTGGTTTTCAGATTGTTTAATTGCTTTAGTATATCCTCGATTTTTTCATTATCTTTTGTAATTTGATCTTTGAATTTTGTTTCAATTTTTTCATTTTCGTTTTGAAAATCCTCCTTCAATTTGTCTTCTAAATATTGTAAATTTGATTTATATGCATTGATTTTAATTTCAAATTCTTTAATTTGTTCTTTAAATTCATTAAATTTGTCGGTATCTTTTTTGTGAATTAGGAAATGAGTGTTCATTGATTTTTCAAGATTTTGTGTATTTTTATCCATAACGTCATGTATTTTCTTAAAATTCCTTACTTCTTCTGCTACTCTATCATTAAGCAAATTAGTAAAATTTTGAAACTTTGATGTAATTTCCTTGGAAATACTGTTCTTGACATTGTCAATTGCTGAAGTATCCTTAATTATTGATTTAATTGATGTAATTTCATTTTTTATTTCATTTTCAAAATCATCAACTTTATCATATTTTAACTTCACTACGTCAAAGTCATTTGCATATTTAGAAACTTTCTGAGAAAATTTTTCTACTACCTCATCATTTCCATCAACAGTATTTTTCAAATTAATTATCTTGTCATTATATTCAGGAATAACTTTATTCTCAAATAACTTAATCTTTTTTGCAATATTTTGTATATTGTTATCATATTCATTTATTCTCTTATTTAAATTATTAACATCGCTTTTCAACCTGGGATCTAAATTTTGAATTAATTTGTTTTCAATATATTTGACATCGCTTTTAAAAATTTTTATTATTTTCTCTTCAACATTTGATAATATTTTATTTTCTAGTGATAATAATGTGTTTAGAGCAGATTTTTTTGAAATATGACGACCAAATTTATCGATGGTCATTTTAGAAATGTTTAAAAGTATCTATTATGTCCTTTTATATAATAATATTCGCTTCTCTTAGTTCTTCAATAATGGAAATAATTTCATTGTTATGACCAGTGTGTCCCGCAAGCATGGATGCTACCAATAGTCGAAGTCTCTCAACAAGTTCTTTTACATTATCCCAATATATGTAATCTGTATTAGGTTTATTAACTTTTAAAGTTATACCAAATCCGGTTTTTTTTGAAGACACTCGACTTTCTCTATATGGAGCTTTGCGTCTTTCAAAAAATCCCTGGACTGCTTGTTGAGATTCGGGATTTAGAGTTTTAGTTTTTGTAATTCCTTTGCTTTGCAAATAAGGTCCTATTATAGAAATATATTTATGTGATCCATTCCCCTGCACCTGCTCATTTGGATCATTATTTCTACGGTATGCATTGGTTCTTTTTAAAATATCCATATAATTTTCCAAATCTTGTTTTTTATACCCTATTGGTTCTTTTTTAAATAATAACTCATATAAACCTGGTGTACCTGTATAGGTTATTCCTTCAATTTTGATGTTTTTACCAATAATTTCGACAGGTTTTTGAGTTAAACCCAAAAAGAATTTCTCGGTTTCCAAATCATGAACTATTCCATCTTGGTGATCAAACTCATGTTCAACATCTTTTACACCGCTATCAATATATTGGCGAGGTAATTCATCAAATCCTAATAAATATTCTTTATATAAATCTGTATCAACAAATGTTCTAACTGTTTGCCGTGTTTGTTCCAGTATATCTGAAAGATTTCCTATTGTGGAGTGTGAACCTGAAGAAGGGGTAGTTTCTGCAATAATACTTGTTTGTTGTATAGATGGCATTTGACTTGCTGAAGCTAAACTCGCGTCCCAGTCAATAATCGATGGTATTTCTGTAGGAAGGAGTGGAGTTTTTCCCGTCTTTCTTTTTTCTGGTGTTGATGTTCCATATTGTAATTTTCTCTTTGGTGTTAGTGTTTGAATTGATCTTTTCTGTGGTGTTTCATAAATTTTTTTAATTGGTGTGTGTAGCTCTTCCTTTATTTCAACAGGTTCAATTTTACCAATCGTTGAAATTAATTCTTGTAAGGGTTGAGTTATCGGTTTATATGTTTCCTCCAATTTAGTTTGCGCCTCAAATTCCGCATTTTTTAAACTCTGATATTTTTGTTTAACAGCTTTTCTTGATTTAACTAGCTCTCTTGCTAAACGTTCATCCATGATTGGTATAATTTACCATCAAACGTTTATTTTTATAAGTAAATATATGAATCAAATCCTTTTCGATATCGGCCAGATTTCACATTAGAGTCTTTGTCTATTACTAAAAATCCAAATTTATCTTTCCAACATATTAAGCACAACTCATTAAATTGGTTTAATGACATATCAACATTAACATGATCATCATAAATATGTTTTAAGTTTGTTCGATCTTGTTGAAATATAACAATTAAATTTGCATTGTCACGAATTAATTGTTTCGGAATAGAAGAATATGTTTGACATAAATAAAAACAATCAGTATTTTTGTGTCTTCCGAAACAAAAATAGTCCTTTACAACATTCTGATTACAACACACTATATCATCAAATATTATTATAGAGTTTGGTTTAACTTGTTTTGGTGAAACAATTGTTTCTTCATTTTCAGATTCATAGTATCCAATTTTTTTCAAAGGTTTAAAAAGTGTTCTCAAATATTTATACTTTGGTTGATATAAGGATTTTGAATAAACATACAGATTTTCAAATCGCAAACCATTCGGATCTTCAATCAAACTAATAATAACATTGGTTTTGCCACAGCCTGACGGGCCAATAATTAACCCTCTTTTACTATTTCCCTCAAACAGTTTTCCATGTTTTCTAAAACCATTCACTGAACTTTCATGATCCTTAATTGTTATAGAGTATGGTTGTTTCTCAACTCTCATTTTATATATAAAACAAACTATTAATATTCAGTATTGTGATGTAACTGGTTAGTTATCACTAGGATTGCAACTATATATAATGTTTCCATCACATAATAAACGAATCATTTACAAGACAAACAGCAAAAGGAAAGGAAGTGGTTTAGTAAACTCATTAATAAATAAATTACCCTTTGAATTGCATATTCCTGGTTATAATTTTTGTGGACCTGGAACAAAATTGGAAAAACGATTGTCAAGAGGTGATAAAGGTATAAATTTATTGGATGAGGCTTGTAAAGAACACGATATTGCTTACTCACAATCAAATGATATAAAAAGAAGGCATTTAGCTGATAAAGTATTAGCTGACAAAGCTTTATCAAGGTTCAAAGCTAAAGATTCTAGTTTTGGGGAAAAAACTGCTGCACTAGGAATTACTGGTGCTATGAAAATTAAAAGAAAATTAGGTATGGGACTTCGAACGAGAAGAAAGTTCAAGCGAAAAACTCGAAAAGGACGAGGACTATCATTATCTCAGGTAATTTCAAAAGCTAGAAAAGGAATTAAGGGGAAACGTTTTAAAGACCTAAATGAAAGTATTCAAACTGCTTTAAAAGCTATTAAAAAAACTGGTAAAGTGTTACCTCCAAAGAAAAGGGTAATTCCAATCCCAAAGACTGGCGGATTTCTTCCACTTATACCTTTATTTGCTGGTTTGTCTGCTCTTGGTGCTCTTGGAGGAGGGGCTGCAGGTATTGCTAAAGCAGTAAATGATGCAAAAGCAGCCAAAGCGAAATTAGAAGAATCTAAACGACACAATCAAATGATGGAGTCCATTGCGGTAGGAAAAAAAGGAAGTGGACTTTATTTAAAACCCTATAAAACAGGATGTGGATTATACTTGAAACCTTATTCAAAAAACTGCTAAAACATATACCTCGAAAAGCACTTACAAATTACGATTTACTTAAATACGCTAAATATTTACAAATTCCCAACTTTCGTGGTATTTTTATGAGGGATAAATTACCAAAAAAGATAAAGTTAATTGAAAGTGCAATTGTCAATCTAGATAATCACAGTGGTGTTGGTACTCACTGGATAGCATATACAAAAAAAGGAAAAAACATAATATATTTTGATAGTTATGGTAATTTGCGACCCCCTTCTGAATTAATTAAATATTTTTATAGCGACCAAAATAATAAAATTGTTAATTATAATTATAACAGTTATCAAAACTTTAACAAAACAAATTGTGGTCAATTGTGTCTAAACTTTCTTTATAACCATATGTAACACCTAATTTTAGTTTATTATTAAACATATTTTTAAAGTAAAATGTCATATAGTTTTGTTCTTAGCAGCAATTCCGCTATTTTAACATCAGAGTTACATCCTCCAATATATTTAGATGAAGATGTTGAATATGTTATCGGTCTTGTAAATTTCGAAACATTTAATGCAATTCCCAATATTGATGTTGGGAATAATGTATTAATTCATGATGAAAATTTAGAAATAGCCATACCCCCAGGTAGCTACGAATTAGAAGACATAACAGATTTTTTAAAAAAACACTTGGATGAGGATAAAATTAGTTTTAGTCTTTATGCAAATAATAATACTTTACGTACACATCTTAAATGTTCAGCCCCCATAACTTTTCGTGAAGGAACTATTGGTAAATTATTAGGGTTTAAAAATGGGCGATTGGAAGCCAACATTGAACATATATCAGATTTTCCCGCGGAAATAATTAAAGTAAATTCAATAAATATAGACTGCAGTATTGCAGAGGGATCATATTTAAACGGGAAACCTGTTCATATAATACACCAATTTTTCCCGAGCGTTGCTCCAGGGTTCAAAATAATTGAGTCACCTCAAAACGTCATATATTTCCCAGTCACCGTTAAAGTAATTGATAAAATAGCCATTAAAATAATAGATCAGGAAGGTGATTTGGTTAATTTTAGAGAAGAAACCATAACCATCAGACTACATCTTAAAAAAGTAGATTAAAGATGGTAATATTATATCACAATAAATCTGCAAACTTTACTAGAAAATTTAATAATAAAAACATTAATAAGACAAGAAAGAAACCAACTTCCTTTAGTAGGAAATCAAACTTCCAAAGGTTAACACCTTCTAATAGAAAATTTCTTCAAAGTTTGGGTTTTAAACTTAAATAAAAATGGATTATTTAAATGTAAGAGAAAATGTATTGGTTGATGAATCAATATTAAGCTGGGAAATTCTTTCTTTCGATCCTTTTAATCCTACAAAACTCGGACCAAATGATGAAATCAGAATTGCTTTGCAACAAACAGGAAAATATCCTTTACCTTGCAAAAGTGAAATTTATGTGGAATTGCAAGTAACTAAAGAAGATGATTCCCCTTTAGCTAATACTGTTTTAATTAATAATGCTCCGGCATTTTTATTTAAAGAATTACGCTATATTTTAAATGGTGTTACTATTGACTCCGTTCGGGATATTGGTATAACTTCAACTCTTAAGGGATATATTTCATTTAATCAAAATGAAAGTGCTAAATTGGAAAATGCCGGTTGGTATCCGAAAACAAAATCCAAAGAAAAAATTATGACTGATGACAAAGGTAATGTTTCATTATGTATACCATTAAAGATGTATTCAGGATTTTTTGAAGATTATAATAAGATTATTCTTAATTCACAACAAGAACTTATTCTAATAAGAAGTAATGATGATACAAATGCATTACTATCCAGTAATGAAGATGAAAAACCCAAAGTTAAAATTACCAAGTTGTGTTGGAGAGTTCCTCATCTTACTGTAGCGATTCCGCAAGAATTAGCACTTACCAAAATTATTGACAAAAATAGTGATATACTAATAACCTTCCGAAGCTGGGAATTAGTTGAATATCCAGAGTTATTGGAAACTACGAGGCACAACTGGCCCGTAAAAACATCTACAAAAGTCGAAACGCCACGTCATGTTCTAATTGCTTTTCAGAAAAATAGACGTGGTAATCTAAAAATGGATATGAGTAAATTTGATCATTGTAATTTAAGAAATATGAATGTCTTTTTAAATTCAGAAAGATATCCTTACAATGATCTTCAACTTGACTTTGAAAATAATAAATTTGCTACTCTGTATGAAATGTTTACAGACTTTCGTCAAGGGTATTATAACTCTCCAGTGGAACCAATTTTTAATCCGAAAGAATTTAAAGAAAATGCTCCTATAGTTTACATTAATTGTTCACATCAAAGAGATTTACTACAAACAGGTCCAGTAACCATGAGAATTGAATTTGAAACCAAGGAAAAAATTCCCCCTAAAACAGCGGCATATTGTGTTATAATTCATGATAAAGTTTTCAGTTACAATCCATTAACAAAAATTGTGAAACAGTTGTAATATAATTTCCTTAAGATAAAATACTCTTTTTAAACAAACCGCTACTTACGCTTAAGAGCGCACGCGTCAATTTTGATATTTATTAACGTAGCCAAACCAGAATTCTTCATTTATATAATGTCTTACGAGATTTCAGTTCGAGTATTAGATTTTCAACTTCAGTTGCAGAAATTAAAAAAACAAATAAGTGAATATCAATTAAAAGTAGAAATGATCAAGAAATTCAAATATTTGAAAATATGAAACTTATTCTAGATCTTCAAGGATTCAAAATTGAAAATAATAAATTTATTGTAAAGGAATTAGCAGCGTACGATGGGCAAAAGACAAGTAATTTTATTTTCAAAGCTCCATTTCCGATGGGTCATTTACCATCCTATTTACACAAACAAGCTCTGTGGTTAATAAAAAATTACCATTGCATTGAATGGTGTGAAGGATTTACACCATTACACAAATGTGGAGATATCATAAGAGATTTAAGCGCTAAGGTGGACTATGTTTATGTAAAAGGGGAAGAAAAGGCAGATTTCGTAAAGAAGTATTCCATGAAACCAGTTATCGAGATTGATGAACAACCCACCCTAAAGAAAATGGATCCTTGCTGCTTTTATCATCAAAAAATGCCATGTGTATGTGCATTATCAAATGTTTATTACCTTTACAACAATTTTTTTATGTAATAAAAGGCTTGATTACAAATTATGTGTTTTATTTTCTAACATTGTTTTAATACATGAAATATTATTATTTAATCCTAGTTCTTGAAGTTTACATATTAAAATATCTATATTTTTATTTTTTAAATATTCGCTACAACATTTAGCTGCTAGTAAACATAATTCCGCATGTTCCATATAATTTAAAAACAATATAATATTCTGCGCTTCACTTTCTTGACCTTCATATGCATAAAACTCGGAACAGGCTGCGGACATCAAAAACTCTTCATACATTTCTCTTATTAATAATTCCATAATAAATCCTACACTAAAACCTCCCTGTTTCTCAATATCTCTTTATCTCTCTCTTCCTCTTCCACGATTTCTTTTAATATATCAGGATCTTTTATATAATCCTTCAATATCCTTAAAAAGTAACTGAATCCTATTTTCTTTATTTCATGAAAGAACTTCGGCAAATTTTGGGTTTTTCTATAATTTAAACAGGCTTCTGCAGCTAATTGGTATTGGAAGGCAGTCTCATAATATACCTGTGCCCACTCGGGGTGTGTTTTCCTTAGCATTGCATTCTTTAATTCGGAATTTTGAAGTTTAGTAAACTGTTTACCTAATTTGATTATTTCATTTTGCAAATCACTGTTCATAACTACCACTTATTTTTAATTTAACACTGTTCTTTATTAGTGGTGAATCTTCTATATAAGCTTAAGACTAGTTGTAAATGAATGTAGCTCGCTCAGATTCAGTCCTTTAAAATACCAGCTCCCCTCCAACTGCTACCAGCTCCCCTCCAACTACTGTGGTGGTTAGGAAGGATGTAGGAGGTGGAGCAAAAAGAGGCGGAGTTTATGAAACCAATCGGAATAGGGGGCGAACTTGGGCAGCCAATCAGAAACAAGGTCATTCTTGGCTGACCAATCAAAAAAGTGGTGGGGGGGTCAACTAGAAGCCCCCTATTCCCACTACTACGTCTTCCAGTCGATTTGCTTACTGGACGTCCACCTGATTCTGAAGCAACTTGGGAAGACTACACCAACCAACTCAGTAAGCAGCTTCAGGTGTTACACGAAGAAGTCCGCCAAAAGTTACAAATAGAAAGCGACAGAATGAAGACCCGCTATGACCTCAAGGCCAATACTGGTGGATTCATGGTTGGTGAAAGAGTTTGGTTGTACAATCAGAAAAGAACCAAAGAGAGTTCACCAAAGCTTCAAAAGTCATGGGAAGGTCCGCACAACGTAGTGACTCGACTAAACGATCTGGTGTACCAAATTCAGAAAAGCCTTCATGCGAGGATGAAAGTCGTGCATCTGGACAGATTGGCCCATTATCGAGATCAAGATGGTTGATCGAGACGATCAAGGCTTGAAAGGGGGGCAATGTTACGAACTTTATAACGTTGTACATTTAATAACATTAGTTTGTGTTCGTAGTTTGTAGGGTTTTAGGTATATTTTCTAATGTAACGAGCTTTGTAGCATTTTATATTTCTTAGTATTAGTTTGTGTTCGAAGTTTGTAGGGTTTTAGGTATATTTTCTAATGTAACGAGCTTTGTAGCATTTTATATTTCTTAGTATTAGTTTGTGTTCGTAGTTTGTAGGGTTTTAGGTATATTTTCTAATGTAACGAGGTTTGTAGCATTTTATATTTCACAGTATTAGTTTGTGTTTGTAGTTCGTAGGGTTTTAGGTATATTTTCTACGAGTTCATAATGTATTTAAGTAATTTTACCTTTGTTAATTTCCTCAGGAGACGACTATGAAAGAAGGTTTGGAACTTTTTAGAGAATTCGATTTCCTTATTTTTAACATGGAACGCCTATGATGGAAGGTCTAGAAATCGCCGGATTATTCCTTTTTCTTATTTTGATTACCCCATGTAGTATGGAAATCCTTCTAGAGAATTAGGGAATCTTCCGGCATCGACCAAAAGGGTATATAAAGGGTCCAGATCTGCTTTCTCAGTCAGTGTAATTTGAGAGCTGGTCGACGCAACTTGAATTAATTTGACAAGTGTCAAAAGTAAGGTTGACAATAACCAGTTATTTTGAAAGAATAGTATGTTCTATAATACAGTGTGTGTCCGAAGATCGGCCGTCGGGAACAATATATATATATATATATATATATATATATATATATATATATATATATATATATATATATATATATATATATATATATATATATATATATATATATTGTCTTATACAAAAAGGGGGGAAATATGGCAGAATATGGTGGATCACTGGAACTTTATGATTTGTTATTTCTTACATCCTTACACCCCCAAGTTTAGGCAAGGAGCAACAATTAAGTGATAATGTACTTTCAACGTACAAGGAAATTTTGGAATCCACGAGTGCTGTCTACAAGAATTTAAAAAAAATGATGGTTTACGGGAGACCAGATGGAACAAATATTTACGAATTATTAAACCTCTGATAATGGACACAAAATTAGGTGGTACTATTACAAGAAAAAATCTTGAAAACATTTCAATATGTCTACTGGAACAAAGCTAAAGAGTTGGTGGATCATTTACGTTTGTTGTGGAGTTCCAAAATGGCCGGTCAAACTGGACACGAAAATGAAATTATGTCAATCGTAGAGGAATTACGAGAAGAAGATATAATATATTAAGCTCAATATTTAATGATATTATTCAGTTCTTCCTTCGATCTGAAACCTTTAATATTACTAATAATATAGAGCCCAGTCTAGAAAAAATCAAGATTGTTAATGAACGACATAGACCGGCTAGAAAAAATTTTGTAAGAAGGCGCACGATAATAAAAAGATACAGAGATTTGCAGCAAATTAATTTGGTTGAACTGCAACAGTATGCTGATGAAAAAGATGGTTATCGTTATATTTTGGCCTGTATAAATTGCTACTCTAAATTTGTCCATACCAAAGCAATAAAAAACAAGACCGGTATATAAGTTACTAATGCGATGAAAATCATCATTGAAGAGGCATCATATACACCAACAAATCTGTAAAGTGATCAAGGAAAGGAGTTCTATAATACAAACTTTCAAGCCCTGATGAAAAAATATAATATAAATCATTATTCCACTTACAGCACAAAGAAAGCTGCAATTGTTGAACGAGTCATAAGAACTTTAAAAAATAATTTATATAAGCATTTCTTGGCAAGAGAATCTTACAAATGGATACATATAATATCGGCAGTAACAAAAACCTATAACCATTCGAAACATCGCACCATTGGAACTAAGCCGGCAGATGTGCAAGAAGAAACGCAAATAAAAGCAAACGATTATTTAAAAATTGTACCTAAAAAATTTAAGTTTTCCGTGGATGACATTGTGCGTATTACCAAGTACAAAGGCTTATTCGAGAAAGAATATACGCCCTCTTGGTCAACTGAACTGTTTAAAATTGTAAAAGTTAACGTTACAAGTCTACCTACATACTTGTTGGAATCGTTAGAAGGCCAGCCTATAAGAGGGTGTTTTTACGAGCCAGAACTACAAAAAACAAGCAGTCCTAGCGTTTATCTAGTAGAAAATATCCTTAGACAGCGCAAGAAAAATCACACCGATCAGTTGTTTGTCAAATGGCTAGGATTTCCCAACCACGTCAACTCTTGGATAGATAAAGCTAATATTGTTTAAATAAGGTAATGTATGACTTTAACTTTAATTTAAAATGTAAAATAAATAAACAATATATTGTTTATTTATAGTTTTTTATTTCAATCTTCATCAACAATAACAATGACAATACAACATTATACACATAAATGACGCTGTAAGTTTAAAACCAATTCTGGTGCCCCGGATAATATATGATATTTTTCATTATATTTCTGACGACCAAATTTATCAATTGTGT
This sequence comes from Diaprepes abbreviatus, assembly GCA_034092305.1. Lineage (NCBI taxonomy): Eukaryota > Metazoa > Arthropoda > Insecta > Coleoptera > Curculionidae > Diaprepes > Diaprepes abbreviatus. The sequence continues at coordinate 2,082,662 of JASJET010000182.1, read as the reverse complement.
TGTTTCCTCGACTCATTTTTAATCTTAACTAAAATATTTTATTTTTATTTGCTCTACTTATACTAAGTATTTCAGCTGAGAAAAAGAAACACTGACTATGATCTACTGAGTTGGTATATTTATAAAAGAAATAAAACAAGACTGTGATTGTAATAGATATTTATTTACAGTTATTTAATTGCACAAATACAAAAATTATAAAAAATTTATTTTCCATGTCTTCATTTTCGTTGTTCAAAATTCTATATCATCCAACACTATTTCGATCGTCAACATCTTGGGCTGTCGCTGTTGCAGGAACCAATTCATATTTTGCAGCAAATTCACCAGGTAAATATGGAATATTGACGAGGTATTCTTTTAATTCTTCTTCAACCATTTCAGCACAAAATGTATCCATGTCTATGGAACCATATAAAAATTTGTCGCACAAGTGTGCCCCAGCCATAAAATTGATTGCATCCCTAATCTCGTTCTTATAATGATCTTTGGTTGCCTCAACATGCGGCCAATCATTTGTGCTATCTAACATATCGTGAGCCATATTTCTTAATTCTCTTTCCAACCAAAGTATATATCTATCTACACATTCGTTGACGGTCGTCGTCGCATCAGCAGACATCTTTAACAGAAATAATGAACACGCGTAAGTATTTTGACATTAAAAAATTCTTACAAACTATACTGGCTAAAATACACACTTCAGTATGGTCCATATACTTAAAAAATACACTAAAATCCTGAGCCTGCGAATCTTGCATTTCATATGCATAAAATTCCGAAGAGGCTGCAGAAATTAGAAATTCTTTGTACATTTCTCTCACTAAACTTTCCATATTAACTACTACTACGTTAAACTTAAGTCCTACACTCTAATTTCATTTAACACAACCGGATCTGCAATGAAACTAATCAGTTTTTCCAAACAGTCACTAAACCCCAACTTTTTTATTTCACAAAGTCTAGTAAATTAAATTTTTTGCTGCAATATTTACGACATGCATTCGCAGCTTTTTCATATTCAAAATCCAAATCACAATAGCGCGATGCCCATTCTGTTCGACTTTTCATTGCATCATTGAAGTAATAACTTGCCGTTTCAGTGAACTCATCGCCCAATTTTTTAACTGTCTCTTTCAAAGCACTATTCATATTATTCACTTATTTCTACACTCACGATACTTTTTTATTGCTGGTGGTGGCCCATCTATATAATTACGATATATTTGTTCATAGTGAATATAACAGGGTAAGCTTAACTGTAGTTCTTTGTCACACCGATATGGCGCTGGCAGCTTATCCCAAATTTGCCGTAAACTCAGTGTATCAACGTAAGTTTTTAAATATTCGAAAGGAAAAAATGCTAGATCCTTTTCTTCAAAATCACACAAACTTTTTAAATTACTCTGATATAAACAAATTACTCTGCCGACTTTCTCTATAATTTTTTCTTTAGATAGTTCCGTATCTGACATTTCACACTGAATGAATGTAAATAGACTCACACAATTTTATAGAACAATTTGCAAGGTCAAAACCATTTTAAGATCATCCCACACTATTACAATACACAAATAACTACTTCAAGGTCACACACCCAAGACGACCTCCAGCAAAATCCAGGTGATCTTGAACGCGACCAAGGTCATGGGCACGCGCACAACCTTGAACACAACATCTTTCAAGGTCAAGGCCAAGGACAACACGCACGTACACTTTCAAGGTCAATAACAAGGACATGAAAGCATGGTCAAAAAGGTAGTGGGGAAAGGTCAAGGTAAAGGTCGAGGAGTGGGGTAAAGAGGATCGAGTAATGCTCAAATCCCTTATGTTAACGAAACATTAATTCTAAGAGTAACACAAAGAGTAATGGAGAGGGTTATATTGGGAATTAAAAGAACTGACGTTATTCAACTTATAACAAAGAATAAATTGATATGGGCATTTTGTTAAAATTAAAAAGTTTTGAAAATGCCTTGAATAAAGGGGAAACGTCAATTGCTTTGTGTTTTTATTAAATATAGAACCTAAACCCAAGAAAAGACAAAATAAAGGAAAAATGATATAATCTATGGTTATATATATATATATATATATATATATATATATATATATATATATATAGATATATATATATATATATATATATATATATATATATATATATATATATATATATAGATATATATATATATATATATATATATATATATATATATAGAGAGAGAGAGAGAGAGAGAGAAGGTATAACTTGTGATGTGCACTCAAATGTTGAAGGCTGGTTCTTGTCAAGAACTTAGTCTTAATGATTTCAAGACTCGAAACATTTCTCCCTAAGGACTCCCAGCCCGTATGTGCCTGTCGAAGATGCAGTAAAGTTCCTTAGTGCATATTCTTAACTTGGGACATACCGCTCACGCTAAAAAAATCTTCAAGCTACAGAGCAGATGTATTCGTGACATGGTGAGGATTGGTTACCGTGAGTGTTGTCAACACTGCTGTGTGGAGCTTGGTATAATGAATTTGTCTTCTGAGTTTGTCTATCGGTGTCTAGCTTATATTAAACAAAATATACAGTTTTTTTTTCGTCACATAGCGATGATTAATAAGAAACAATAATAATATTGAATCAAATTTCCACCGACTTGCAAGAACCAGAAAACGAATTGAATATTACAGTGCCAAATTATTTAATGGAAGAACGGTTTTTAGTGAAAAGAAAGCAATATCCAAATTCAAAATCATTTTATTCTTTTGGAGATTACCTCATCAATAATTTTAATGACTTATCTTAATGTATCTTGTAGTTTGTATTCAATGTAATATTTTTTGTGATAAAATTTATTTTTAATATAAAACTTAAATCATTTTATTTTGTGACTAAGCATTAAAAGTCCTTATATATTTGTTTTTTAACATCATACTTATTATTACTAATTTAACTTGTACAAACATTACAAAAAAGTTATCTATCAATTTTTTTTTTAAATGAGTTTAAGTACTTGTGATAGCTGAACGATGAAAAATTTTATAATTAAATGATACTAAAAGATTTAATTTCACCTTATAAAAGGAAATTAGAATTTTTGTATATCATCGTGATATTCTGTGAACCACTGACAGAAAAGAATATTCTGATACTATGCGAATGTATTACAACTCTGGTGAATTTTCAACCTTGATTTGTCAAAAGTTAAATCTAGTTCATTTATTAATGCAAAATTTAAGGGAGATCTACTTATGACCGGTTCAGAATATTTCTTGGTTATTTGTGTATGAATATAATCTATTTTTATCGGCCTTATTTTTCTTGAACAAACTAGTTTCTGACTTGATATAATATGTTTTGCTCCATTCCAATAAGAACTTTCTGTAGGTTCAACAACATAATTATTTTTACATCTACATCTTCAAACAAATATTTCTATTGGTTTTTGGATATTATTAATTTTGTGAATAAAGGTATGAAATCCGTCTGCATTTTTTTTTACTTCCTTTTAAAAATTATTTGTGATGATGTAAAAAACGAGAATAAAATCCTACATTACTTCCTTAAACATATAGAAATCCAAAGAAAAACCGGTTTAACTCTTTCCCATTTTAGTAGATTGTAATTTCTGAAAATAATTATGTAGTATTTAAAGAATGATTTTACAATGAGACTTTTTGCATCATATTTCCTGTTATATTCTGACTATTCAATACCCAATCTCATATTAATCCTGTCATAAACAGTTCTTTGTCACCCTAAACACTGTTATTAGATAATTTATAAGACATTTTCTCAAATTAATTTTTTTGTGTGCCATTTAGGCCGATATATCATTTTAGCCAGGGTTAACTTAATATCATATTGTATTTAATACATTGTAGTATAATGAGGTTTATATTAATTTTGTTAAATTTGGGATAAGTTAAAAAGTTTCAAAATTTTCCCCCAAAATTTACATGGTCTAAATTTAAAACTGCCTGACACGGGAGAGTTTACATTGACAAGTGCAATAATAAGTCCCGCAAGTTTTGAGCCTTAAAAATACGAGAATAAAAAAATAGTTTTCTTTATATACCGGCAAAAGTTGAAAATTTTGTGACAACTATTCCTATTACCGATTTTATGGCTTTGCCTCTTGGTTTTTATCCTGAATATTGGCTATATAAGCATTTGTTTATTGTAGTAAAACAAAATTTATTAAAATAAGCAAAATTCAACTGGCCAACTAAATGATCTAACTTCCATAGTAACTAGAGCGGACTTTAATCATATCAGTTTTACAAAACATAACTAATTCAAGTTTTAGGTAGATATGTGTATATGTGTGGAATTGGGGATTGTAACTACAACCTAATAGATCTAATGTATTCCCCTTCTGTTGCTAAATCCTTAAGGATACCTTGCCGACTAAAGCACGTCCTTCAGTCCTATTTCCTTCAGAAACTTTAGAATGTTCGACGGTTTTAAAGTGAGTAGCCTCATTTCTTCTATTTGCTGTGCTCTCAAGACCCTCATTCTAGGATTTTTTAAAGCGCTGCGGGATGTGAATAGAGGTTTCGTCCTCCTCCTTGTAAAATCTACATTCTTCTCTGTCTGCCAATTCGAGTTTCTTGAGGTGTCTCTTCAGGTGACAATGCCACGTCGGGATTCCTGTCGGAACTTTATGTTCATTTTTGCTTAAGCTTATGCATTCCTTGAATTTCTTCTGGTCGTAGTTCCCAAGAAATATATTGGCTTGCCTTGCTGCTACTAATTTCACAGAAAGGTTCGAAACCCAGAAATGGTGTCTCAGCCCCTTCTCTCACGAGCTGGTCTGCTATTTCATTCCCCTCTACCCCAGTGTGTCCCGATACCAACAGGAGAGTGAACTTATTATTCTTACGTAATTCATTTAGTTCACCTAGACATTTCCAGATGAACTTGAAGTTGATTACTTGACAACTCAGCACACGGATATGATAATAACCTCCTGTCCGAGATAGTTTTTTTCATTGCTGAATTAAATGCATTTCCTGATGGCGAATGTTTCCGCCTAGAAGATGTGTGACTTACCCAAGCTTTCGTGATGTCTGGTACTAAGTCCGTTCACTCTTATTCCACTTCCCTTCGTTGTTTTGGACCCATCTGTATACCATTTAATGGAATTTTTCTTAAATTTTTCAATGGTATTTCTGTCCCATTCACTTTTGCGACTCAACTTTATGCTGAAGTTTTTTACAAAATTGAACCTATATTTCATTTCATCTTGGGACATGTCCCAGATTTGTTGATTTTTGGATAAGAGTGTGGGCCTTCGTTTTATGACTTCATCTCTCACCATTCTATATATTGTCTTCTTCGCCCTAATCTCCACAAGTATATGTAGAGAGGTAAGGTTTAAAATTACTTTCATGGCGACCACTGGGTATTTTTCATTGCTCCAGTTGAGCACTCACAGGCCAGTCTTTAAACTTTCGAGAGGTTGGCTCTTGTATTGGCCAAATTGGTTCTTTTACTCCAGATTACTGCCCCATATGTGATGATGGCTCTCACTATTGCAGTGGACATTCACTGCAGGATTTTTCGGTTTGTGCCCCAACTTTTTCCCGCGAAGTTTCTATAGACCATCAAAGCCTCTGTAGCCTTGTTAATTACTTCTTTTCGTGCTTATTCTAGAGAAGTTTATTATTTAGGGTCAAGCCTAGATATCTAACCTCTGACTTCCACTCAATAATGTTCCCATCCATTATGATGGTTTTCAGGTTGAGGTTTTGGTGGGATTGACATTTAGTGTCATCGTCTAGCACCATTCTTTAAAGAGCATCCGGTCCTATTATAATAGAACAAATATTAATTATTTTATAATGTTTGGCGTGAAATATATTCTGCTAAAATAAGTAATTAAATAATCACTCCACCACCACCCAAAAAGGTCTAAAGGAAAAATAAATCAATTATCGTACTCAACTTTATTATCTTAGTCGTTTAAATAATTTTTAAAAATATATAAACTCAAAATTTATGTCATAAATTAAAAGTAAAAGACCCTCTCTAAAATTTGTGTATAAATCTGTCGAAGAAATCCTACCCTAGTTATGTAAATAAAACCGAAGATATAAGGGCCGATGGAGGTATATGCAAATACCGTTAAAATATATTAAAATATAGAACAATTTTCTTATTATCAGGAAACAAAAAAATAATCAAATAACTAATATGATATTCTGTTTGACCGAATGTAAAGGGAGTTTGTATAATGTCTGTTTTTTTTCTATTCATAAGAAAGAAGGAATTAAGTACTTCTAGACTACTAAAAGAGTGAAAAGTTTCTTTTTACACAGGAATTATTATCGATCTCTTCAATATATAGGAAAACCTAGAATAGCTTGATTAACTGTTTTTATATAGAAATTATAATTAAGACGCTCAGAGGCCAATTCGAGAATTAAATATTCGGTATAGAATGGCTAACCCCCTCTACATTTCATGAATCAACATAACGTTTCAGGGTTCCATGGGGTGATATGGGCCCTAACGGGATCTGCGGAATATCGAGGTGGTACAAGTTTGGCCTTTTAAGGAACACTAAACTTTAGTTACAACCTGAAATTCATTACGGCCGGTATCGTTTTTAAAATCAGTGTCGTAGAAAATTACGTGACGTGTATATTCGTTGGTAATGCAGGCTTTCTTTGTTTTGTTCTATTTTTCATTTAATATGGGAAGTTAAGGGAATATCGTATGTTATTATACTCAAGAATTTAGCGACTTTAATACTCTTTGTTTAAGTAATATAAATAGCTTTTTTTCGCGTTTCATTCTTTTTCTGTTTGATATTTTAGAAAGCTATTTATACGTTTTTTCTTCAAAATTGGGTTTTACATTTTTACTAATAGAACAGTGAATAAGAGCAATGGTATTAGTTTCTTCGTAATTGTTATTTGTTATTAATTTAAGTTTCCCATTGAAAAAAATTCGTTTTTCTATTTTTTTGTTGATAAATTTAAGTGTTATGGGAAACTTGTTTTGTTTAATTTAATTAAAAATCGTCATTAGACTAAACTCGCGGACGTACTAAGCTGAGAGCTTTAAACAAGAGATGTCATCTGACCAGCTAATTAGCAGCCTTGCCTGAGTCCTGAAGTTCTGAGTTATGGTTGTGTTAAGCTTGAATAACCGTAGTTGTTTGAAACTAAAGCTGCAAGAGAAAAGATGAACGTCTCAACTGTCTTTGTTACTGTAAAATTTAATTATAAGCTTCTTTAGAATAGCTATAAATTAATATGGGGCAGCAAAATGATTATAGACGGAACCGCCAACGCTACCCAAGATATTCTGTTTGCCGTTTGGTGGCAGCGGTGGGATGTTAATAAAAATTAATTTTTACTTTAAACAATTCGATAGATAAATTTGCGTAGTTGCAAGATTAATATTTTAACAATAAGAACCAACATATAGTAACTATTTTCTATTAATCAGTAATTTTTACTTTGAAATTTTTTTTGTTGTTTTGAAACGTTCATGATTAGTGAATTTATAGCTTTTAAAATTTCATTAATCGAATTTTTTTTTCTTTATTCCAGTTTAATCAAAAGTTAATATTTCAAAGAAAAGTATTTAAAATCTTGGTTAAAAAGTTGCTAGGAAGTTTAGGGTTTTCAGGTTAAATAACAACAAAATCACAATAGATTCAGTACATCAATTGCACGTACCTACATACTAATTACATTTGTCACTTGTTGGGAAATGATTATTATTATTATAATTTTATTAAAGTATAATTTTTAATTATTTGTTTTAAAAATATTCGGACTAAAGCTAGATATTATTAAAAATAAAATACATTTATTTTGGTGATTATTTTTACATTAAATTATTTTACTGAGAGTACAAGACATATCTAGTAACTTTGCAGATAAAATATCAATTTTTTTTAGTTAAAAGGGTTAAAAAGGAGTTTTAAATTGGTATTATTAATTCTTCGTACACCTCTTCCACTGATAGTAATCTTATGAACATTTTGGGGACAGTGGCAATCTTTTAATTTCAGAGCAGCTGCACAGCTTCTACGAGTAGAGGTCGTGGCGGCAGCCTTGTCCGTTTTTTCCCCTTTTTGATTTTGGTTTTTGTGGTGGAGTTACACCTGCCTCCTCTCGCTTATGTTATAGTTTATTCTTACGGTGTATGGTAACTTTATGTTCTGCCGCCTTCTTCCTAGTTTGCTTAGAAGCTAGGCCTTTACTAAGGTAGCGCAGGTACCACTTTACTCCTGCTCCACTTATTCCTTGCCTCAGAAGATCGTCTCTAACTCCTGGTTTTTTAATTGAGGCAAGGAAGATAAATTTTTCTTTTCCTTTCCTTCTTTTCGACGGGGGTTCCCGCTTCATCAAGGGGGTGGAGGGTGTAGAGAGAACACTTTTGCTCTCTTCCTCCTTCCTTGTTTCTTGGTCCTTTTCCCCACTCGTTCTTTCTTTGTAAGGCTGACTCACTCGAGAGAGTGAGTGAGTTGTCCGGATGTTTCTTGTTTTTCAAATTTCTTATCTGTAATTGGTCCCACGAGTAGTTACAAAATGTAAGGTCGACTTCTGCAGAGCCCCGCATGCAGAAGCGATGGTAGTGAAACAGGAGGTCCCCAGAAGTCCAGATTTCACATATTGAAGATAAAGCAAGTAAATTTATTTTATCTAGGATAATTCTATTTATTATTAAAAAAATGGTTATCCCCTTCACCACGTAGACCTCAGCATATGCTGTTCTACGTTTGCTTGAGGGGAGATTCGTGACCCCCATTCACTTGACCGGCCAATTAATACAAGCCCCTAAATCTTGCAGATCTTTTCCCAATTACTGCCAGCCCACAAAACAAATAGCTGAAATTATTATGAACTAAATTTTCTTTTAAGTCTAAAATACGAAATTAAATTTAACAAAAATACAAAACTACTTCACGGGTATTATGAGTTACCTTTCAGCTGCCCTGAAATTAAACAGGATTGACATGCTTCCCGGAACATTCCCTAAGACTACCCTCAGTGTAAAATTTCAACAGTCAAACGACAGCTATCAATACACCAAAGTAGTGAGGAGCTTAACAAGTAAAATTTCAGTGCAATACAAAGAAATCTTTACGGACGTTGAACTAGTTTAATAAGCTACCATTTTTTTTCCTTCAGGCCGTTAAAGGAAAACGATATATAGACAGTATTTCCTGCTTATCAGACTATGATTTTCCCTCTATACGCGTTTCGATCACCTAATGATCTTGTTAGTGGATCTGGAACGAACTAAGAACAAAATTTACAAAAAAGAACTCTCCATATAAAATCTAAAATCCGAGCGTATCGTCAGGATGTTAAACCTGCTGACATTTTCGATGCCAAACTGTAAAATATCAATAGTCCAACGACATATATGCATACACCGAAATAGTGAGACGCTTAAAAATTAACAGCCAGATTCATTAAGAAGGTTTAAGAATTAAACCCGATCTAGTCGCCATGAAAAATAGATCTTCTGGTCGGCCACTTTTGATTTGCTTATGATATTGTCATAATTTATAGTACATATGTCAACAAATAGACGCTTATATATTAAAAATGAGTGCTGCCGCTCTTGACTAATCGATCTCAATACATAAAAAAAATATAAACAAATTGAACCGACTTCTAAAAATGCGCAATGGCTCCAAGGTGGCAAAAAAGTGCCCATTTTATCCAAAATTGTAAATCATCATAAAATGAACCATTAAAAATTCTTTGATTCTTAGAGTTCTCCAAATAATAGTGAAATTGTGTCAAACAAATATTTAGTTCGCCCTAGTAAATCACTTATCGTAAATTTCAAACTTATTTTAGATTGGTAATATAGACCCCAAAATCTTCCAATTTCGATATTTAAAGAACTTGAGACAACTTCCTTAGCCCGATATATTTTATACTGCATATTGAATTTGTATATGTTCAAGAAACCCGCAATATCAATTTTAAGCAAAATCGAAAAGTGTAAAATTTCATTTCATTCAGTCCTTCATATTATATCTTATCAATCTAATGGTTGTAAAAAATTAACTTCATATTCGTATATACAACCCCGATAACCCCTAATACCAAATCTCACTCACCATATTGGATCCGGCATATTGAATCTCAAAAAATAATGATTATTTTAACGTCTTAATCTAATCTAAATCCTAACCCTTCAAAGCCCCCTAGCACCAATTATGGATGAAATCCGGAAATTGAAAAGTTCTAGACCGTCACGTTGGCTCTGATATATTAGATTTTCTTAAAATAATTTTTTATTCGCTATATACGTCCTCAAAAATGATTCAGTCCTGAATAAAATCAAAAAATGTAAAAGTTTTAGTCCACTATATTGGATTCGCCATATTTAATACTGAAAAAATAATTTTAAATTCATAATGTACGTCCTCAGTTTTGGAGAAAATTGAAAGATGTAAAATTTTTAGGACGCCATATTGGATCCGTCATATTGAATTTTCAAAAGATATTTTAAGTTTGTAATTCACACTAACAAAAACTCCCAATACAGATTTTAGACAAAATCGGGAGATCGAGAAAGTTTTTAATCCGCCATCTTCGATCCGTAATATTTAATTTTCTTTAAATAATTTTCAGATTCGTAAGGTGTGATCCCAAAAACTCCCCCATATGAATTTTGGAAAGAATCGGACACAATTAAATTTTTTTGTCCGCCATATTGGATCCGCCATATTGAATTTTTAAAAAATCAGAATCGTTATATGCGGCCTCGAAAACTCCCCGATACTCATTTTGGAGAAAATCTGACAAAGTTGATTTTTTGTCCGCCATATGGGATCAGATTCGTTATGTGCAACCCCGAAAACTATCCCATACCAATTTTGAAGAAAATCGGACAAAATTAATTTTTTTTGTCCGCCGTATTGGATCCGCCATATTGAATTTTTTAAAAATAATTTTTGATACGTGATGTGTGATCCCGAAAACTCCCTTGTACTAATTTTGGCAAAAGTAGGAAAAAATTAATTTTTTTTGGCCTACATATTGGATCCGTCATATTGATTTTTTTTTTAAATAATTTCAGATTTGTTGGGTACAATCCCGAAAATTCCCTTAATTTTAGAGAAAATCGGACATAATTAATTTTTTTGACCGCCATATGGTCAGCGCCATCTTGGATTTTACTGCACCAGTTTCATCCAAGATAATATGGGACTACCGCAGGAACTTCCTGAACATTTCATAAGAAAATTCATTCAAATCGGTACCGCCGTTCCGGAGTAATCGGTGTACATACATAAAAAAAAATACATAGCCGACGAATTGAGAATCTTCTTCTTTTAGAAGTCGGTTAAAAATACATAGCGATGGAATTGAGAACCACCTTCTTTTAGAAGCAGGTTAAAAAATTATTTTCTTTTATTACTGAACCGACAAAAATGAAGAATTTTATTTATTTTCGGAATACAGCTATTTCTCTTACATATTTCAAGGCTTTATCGTAAGGTTATTATCCTTAATATCAATATATAACAGTTTATTAACTTATGTAATACAAATGATGACAATATCATAAGCAAAACAAAACTGACCGACTAGATGATTTATTTTTCATGGCAACTAGATCGTGTTTAAGTCTTAAACCTTCTTAGTAAATATGGTTGTTAATCGTTTGCATAAACGTTTACCATTATACAATAGGGCCATTAAGAAATGGGCATATACCAAAAAATTTGCGTGTAATAAACATATTCAAGTTATTCTTATAAAAACATTCCAATTTGATTTTTGCTGTGTGACGAAATTGCGAGACCTGATTCTCAAAACACCAATTACTATGATGTCAAGGTTTTCACAAGTCTTAGCAAGAACTTTAGGATAAAAATTGAATAAAAATAGTAAAAAGAATTAAAAATATAACAAGCCTGCAGCGTAATAATATCCCGCCAAGAAAGTCCATGACATACGGGTTAAAATACTTCAAGGGCGATACCCGAAGGAATCAGAAGAGAAGAACAGCCACAGCACAGTATGGGTGTCCTGATGTGTTGGCATGTTATGGTGTCCCAAATGACATTAAACAGAACAATATAAATGTAACGGTATTTCTAAAGATAAAAAGAATGGAGGTATAAAAGGCAAACGAATGGAAAATTATTCAGAAGAAACAAGAAAAAGAGAAAGAGTCATAGATTGTACAGTCACTCGTGGAAAAATGAAGAATAGATTCAGTAGCAAGATTCTCAGTCAGCCGAAATTTCATATGATCTATCAGTTCAGTAGCCATCGAGGACGGAATAAACATGAAAGGAAAAAGGAACATGGTGTCAATACGTGTAAAGGTTATTATTTCCAAACCGGTAATCCGAATATTGAATCGGAACATTTGTAAATTAACAAACACTACAAATGAAAATTTATCAAACGCGTGATAGATATTGCTACCTCTCATTGTTTATAAGTTTGAATTTGATTTAAAAAAAAACGTTCAAGGTTCAACATTACCCAAAAAATTAAATTAGGGACCTTATCACGTTCGTAAAATATAATCGAGTTATTAAATCTTTGATGATATTTAAAAAACAAATTTGGCATTGAGCAAATTTTAAATACAAAGGTAACAGGTGGCACCAATACTTGCAGAGTCGGAATCAAAAAATTGTATCATGAATATTTTTTGTACATTTTATCGTTGTTGGAAATTCATTCCATATAGAGAAGTTCGTATTTTGTATTTAAGTACTAGTAGTTAAGTATCTTTAGTTATATTTTATATCTGATTAATATAAGGTGTGTACTGAGACAAAGAATTCCTTGAAATAACATGTCTCTAAATATTTTACGAATGCACAGAAGAAAAAAAGAAGAGAAAAACAAATTGGGTTTTTAAGGGAAACAACTTATTATTTCAGCGAATTGTTTGGCTAACTGAAGTATAATCGTTTTCTAAGCATCAGCTAAGTGGAAATATATTTATTTGTTAGTACACAACAGTGTATTATTTTTCGGAACTATCGAAGCAGATGGTGAATCTCCTCAACTTGGGAATTTACACCATTTTTGGTCGAGCTTCGAGTTGGATTGTTTAACCTTAGAACATTTTGAACAAATTAGAAGCTCAAATTTGGGATTGTTGGAAAACATGTCCTTTTACAGACAGTGAACTTGTTGAAGTCTCCAGTGAAACTCCACAGGTTACAAAAAAGTGCAGAAGTAAAGCAATTTAGAGCTTAGAAAAGCTATGAGGTTAGATCTTTCATATATAATAATGGAAAGGAAACCTGTATTTAAAGTAAAATTTAGTTAGAGCTTAAAGGTCGCATATATTGTTAAATCTCACAAGATTTGTTAAAATTGGATTTTGTACAGATATCTTGTAAAATTTATTATAAAAATGTCTTTGTCTCAAGCATATACTGACAGAAAAAATTATAAATCAAGCATAACTAGAATCGAAACATTTTTAGATAAAAATAAAAATAACCTATTAAATAAATATGAATATGTCAATAGAAACGAAATGCTTGGTAAAACATTTGACAAGTATTGTTCAGCTCAAGATCTTATTGAAGATCTTGAAATGGATTCTAAGAAAATTAGTGATCGTTCAATAATTTCACAAATATTTTTGTATAAAAGGTGAACTAAACATTTTAGTTGATCAAACGTCACAAAATTTGTCAAGTTAGCAATAAGGCTAAAATGCCTGAGATTGTCATAGAAAAATTTATAGGTTGCCAACAAAATTGTGCAAGCTTTTATGATATTTTTAAGGCACTGGTTTTAAATTATCCAGATTTGGCTGAAGTCCGAAAATTAATTTATTTAAAATATTTTTTGAAAGATGAGCCGCTCAAATTTGCTGAAAATCTAAATTTGCTTTAAACTAATTTGCAAGTAGTAATAGATATTTTAAAAGAAAGGTATGAGAATAAATAAGCCAATATTTATTCAAATATTAAAGGTTTGAAAGAACTTCCATCAATAAATAAAAGTAATTCGAAAAATTTGAGAGATTTTATAGTATGTATTAAGCAGCATACAGAATCTCTAAGAAATCTTAATGTGCCATATCAGGAATGGAACTTAATTTTGATATATATCTTATCTAAAAAATTGGACATAAATACTCAACGAGCCTATGAGTCAGATCGAGGTCCATCTAAAATACCAACTTTGGTTGACTTTTTAAATTTTGTGGAAAAGCGTTGCCAAGCAGCAGAAAATTTATCTTCTGCAGACATTGTTCACAGACATTCCCATTTGGTACAAAATTTGGATAATAAACAATCGTGTTTTTATTGTAATGTATCCAATCACAATTTAATTAAGTGTTTTAAATTTAAAGAACTACTAAAACCAAGAAGTCAATTTATTTTTAATAAAAAATTATGTTTCAAATGTTTCTCTGGTCAGTAAGTGTACATGGAGAAATTTTTCTTTATGTGATAAACCACATAATAAATTACTTCATAGTAACAATAACAATTCAATTTGGAAAAGATAATCAAAATAACAAACATCACTCTCAGAGTCAATAAGGAAATTTAAACCAAAATTCTAGTTCGGCTGAGACTAGTGCACGTCGTAAGATTATAGACTGTGGGTCAAATACCCAAACTAATAGCTTAAGTGATAATATAATTTCCGATGAGTTGAATAACCAAAATACGGAAAACATATTTTAATCTGAGCAAACAGATAACTCTGTACTTAACTCGCGATTCAGTGTATTCGTTTACAAAAAATCTCATATTATGTTGGCTACAGCCATGGTTAATGTTTTAAATAACAATGGTACATGAATCCCGGTTAAAGCAATTTTGGACAATGGGTCGCAGGTATTTTTAATTACAAATAAATTAGCAAAAAGATTAAATTACTCAACCTATAAACAAAATGCATCTAATTTTTGATATCTCGGGTAAAATTATTTGTAATTGACACCAATTTTAGTTCATGTCTCAAACCCTATAAACAATTTAAGGTCACGTATTGTGTAACTGAATCTATAACTTCAAAGATACCACAGTTTCCTATCTTATCGGAATAACTTAGAATTCCAGATAGCGCAATACTCGCTGATTCTAACTTTCATACACCACAACAAGTAGATTTACTTCTTCGTGCTGATATTTATTTTTCTTTGATAACTCCAGGTTTAATTAGATTGAGAAATGAACTTCCAGTTTTACAGAATACCCATTTAGGTTGGATAATCGGAGGTTCTTTACCTTTCAAGTTTCGCTGTGTCTCCAAGCTCTGTGGAACTCATCTCTTTATTTGTCAATTCAAATTAAATTGACAGTTTATTACACAAATTTTGGGCTTTAGAAGAAGTTCCTAAAGAACAAATTTTATTAAGCGATGATGTTCTTTCTGAACACATTTTTAAAGATACAAAAAAAAAGTCTTCAAAATGGTAGATTTAAAAATGTTTTTTAGCTCTCAAAAAAATATTACACAAAGATTAAAACCTATTTGAGGAATATTCAAATTTGACAAAATTTAAAGTTAGGTTATGCGCGAGTTATCCTCTTGATCTAAAAAATATTGCTAATGAACATAAGTGCTTTATAACGCACTACTGTGTAATTTATTGGACAAAATAACTACTCGTCTCACAGTTGTGTTTGATGCTTCGATGAAGACTTCCTCAGGGTACTCCTTAAATGGTATTTGTTTATGAGGATCGGTAGTTCAGCCAGAATTTTTTAATATATTATGTAAATTTCGTACATTCATTTATGCTTTAATAGCAGATATACAAAAAATGTTTAAACAAATCTTAGTAAACCCGAACCAAATTTATTTACAAAATATTTTACGGAGAAAGAATCCTAGTGATGAAATACAATGTGCTGACCAACTAACTGTTAGTTACGGGACAAATTTCGCTCCCTATGTAGCTACTCGCGGTCTTGTTGAGTTAGCAAATAAATATGGCAGGATATTTTTCGATGCTTCCTATGTGATAAAAAATCAAAAATATGTCACTGACATATTATGTGGTTCAAATTCTGTTGAAAAGCTGTCTTCGTTAAAGGAACAGTTAATTAATTTATTAAAATTAGGTAATTTTAACTTGTATAAATGGTGTTCGAATTCTTTAGAATTTATGCAGGAATTTAAGACAGAAACAGAGTCAAAAATTTATCCAATAATTCTAACAAATTTTTAGGAATTTCGTGGAATCCTAAAATCGATTGTTTTTCTATTTCTTTGCCCAAGGATGTAAATATTTATCCAATAACAAAAAGAAATATTTTAACTGTCATTAATCAAATTTACGATACATTAGATTTTGTCTCACCGTACGTAATAATGATATACCTCTAACTGCACTTAGAGGTATATACCATCCAAAAATAATCCTTCAGATTATGTGTCTCGTGGTCTAAATTCTAAGGAACTTATTGATTCTACACACTGATGGAATGGTCCACATTGCTTACAAGATCCGAATTTTACCTTAAATTCTTTTAGTTCTACGGTAACTTGTCAAAATTTTCCAGAACAAAGGAAGACAACTTTAACGTCAATCATATCGGAAAATCCGAATAACCATTTTATAGAAGTTCCTGAAAAATATTCAGATTTTGTAAAATTATAACGAATTGTAGCCTTTTCTTTAAGATTTATTCATAATAAGTTTACAAAAGAGCAAAATTTACCGGTCCACTCAAAGTTTATGAATTAAAAAGTGCATTGATTGTAATAATGAAAATTATACAAAGTAAATATTTTTCTCAAGAAATTAAGGCTTTAATAGAAAATAAAATCGTACGAAACAAACACTATAAGGCAGTTGTTTATAAAACTGTCATTAAAAAAAGTTGTACTAACTGGCAGTGAAAAATTTGTCAGGAAAAGTCTGTCTCGTAATATTTTACGAACGAACAGAAGAAAAAACCAAAGTGGGTTTTTAATGGTTTTTAAGTGAAACACCTTATTATTTCAGCGAATTGTTTGGCCAACTGAAGTACAATTGTTTTCTTAGCACCAGCTAAATAGTCCTTTGGAAATATATTTAAATGTTAATAAACAACAGTATGTTATTTTTCGGAACTATCGAAGCAGATGGTGAATCTCCTCCACTTGGGAATTTACACCATTTTTGGTCGAGCTTCGAGACGGATTGTTGAACCTTAGAACATTTTGGACAAATTAGAAGCTGAAATTTTGGATTATTGAAAAACTGGTCATTTTACACCAATCATTTTATATTTTTAAAAATGTATAGTTTTTAGTAGAAATTATATTTTTCGATTTTTATAATATATTTTAACGTTTTAAATTTGATATCTTTACTTATAGCATAATTTAATTGAAACTGCTGTTCTAAAATTGTATGAAATGATAGATTTTTTGTTTACTAGACACAAACTTTTTTTAAATATCATAAAATTAAATTATTATTTTTTACAATTCTTTTAAATAACAATAATAAAGCCCTGCTTACTAAGTATTACTTTTAACACAAACAACATATTTCACAGCAAGCAACTTTTATTTAACTATTTACTGTTTACAAACTAATCAATTAAAGCACGTGTTCCATATTTATTTCCACTTTTAAAAATTAAACAACATTAAAAAAGCTCTATGGTAAGTAAAAACTTGTGTTACTAATAGGTATTTTCAAAAGATTTCAAAGTTGCACAGATTGCGTCAATATTAATTTTTTATT